>VZTV01082935.1:0-10822 GCA_013400875.1 Anhinga rufa | reverse complement strand
ACAAACCCAAAAAAAACCCCTACCACAAAACACAGGAACAGAGGGAGATATTAAACCTCTTGGATAAGTCCCCATTGAAACAGACAAGCTCAATTTCATAAAATGACCTTCCCTCCATATCTGAAACAGATCCCATGCCATATTCTCACAGATGCAACGTGTGCTGGCTCACATCACTGACTAGTTTAACACAAAATACCTTAACTAGCGCAGAAAAAAATTAAAAGTGTAGCTGGCAGCAAGTTTACTTTAAAATATTATATATTTTTAGAAGGGTACTTGCCAATTCTTTGCTTCAAATGAATCAATGCAAAGAGAACATCTGTATTTAACAGAAAATGGCTCCAAACCTTAAAGTGGAGGCTAGGTATTTTAACCAGTATTTCAAGTTGAGAGCATGTAGGACGGTAAATTCTAGCCACTGGAGAGTTCTAAAAATATTCTCTTTAGACTTTTAATTAGGGTTAATTCTAATTAAAAGTTTAATTTAAAACTCTAATTAATCTCTTTAGCAGTTTGAATTCCAAAGAGTTCTAAAAAGTAGAAAATGGGAAGCTGTAGGAAATCAGCAGTGCTTAGTGAAGTGATCATCAAACCCCACCTTGCCAGGAGCAGCTGTGCGATGCTCTAAGCCAGTTGCCTCATTAACTTCTAAGCCATTTTTAAGACTGACAACTGTAACTCGGTGCCAAGAATGAACAATAAAATTAAGAAACCCCCCCATCACATTCCCAGCAGGATTCATCTCCTCACTTTGCACTAGCACTCCAAGGCAATCGGTTGTTAGCTTCTGATTTTTGCGATTAAGCCTTGAGTTATGGTGTCAGCAAGCCAGGAGCTCACAACAGCCACACACGTACCAAGCGTCCTGGGTTCTCCCAGCCCTGGAAAACAACAGGACGACATGGCCCAGCGCACTGCCAGTCCATTCTAACGGGGCCTGCTCGCGCCCGGTTTGCTCATGGACAGCTTTGATGTCTTCAGCACACTTGGCAAACGCCAGCTGAACCTGTGAAAAGATTGTGCTATTAATCCCAAAACTTCTAGGATTAACAAATCCTTTTCAGTGCAATTCTCCCTACAGGTCTGCCCCGTTTGTGATTTTAATTTGTGAATTAACAGCTGTTCCTCTTGGCAGAAAAACCTCGCACTTCTGGCAGGACGATTGTCCCCACTAGGCAAGCTCCAAGACGCTTTGCAGGGGCAGCTGTACTTAGAGACCTCTGCAGTACGCATAAGCCTTTAACCCTCCTCAGCCTGAGAAGCCAGCTACTGCAATGACAGCATTGGCAAAAATCCCTGAATTCTGCCATGTGCTTCACCGGAGATGTGGCTGGCTGGGCTGGATCACTCTTCCAAACCCTGGTAAGGAAGCGATCCTCTGCTGTGTTAATTTGAGGTTTCTCTATAGATTGAAGACAATCAGAAGGGCTCAGTAGGCCTGGGTAAATTCACATANGACACGGCTGGGACAGCTGACCCCAACTGACCCAAGGGATGTCCCACACCGTATGATGTCATGCTCAGTGTATAGAGCTGGGGGAAGAAGGAGGGAGGGGGGGATGTTCGGAGTGATGGCGTTTGTCTTCCCAAGTAACTGTTACACGTGATGGAGCCCTGCTTTCCTGGGGATGGCTGAACACCTGCCTGCTGGTGGGAAGGAATGAATGAATTCCTTGTTTTGCTTGGCTTGTGTGCGTGGCTTTTGCTGTACCCATTAAACTGTCTTTATCTCAAGCTGTGAGTTTTTGCACTTTTACTCTTCCAATTCTCTCCCCCATCCCACCAGGGAGGAGTGAGCAAGCAGCTGCGTGGGGCTTAGCTGTTTACTGGGTGAAACCACGACAGCTTCCTTACCTCTTCAGGGTGCTGCTCTCTGCTCATCAAAGACAAGAGCTCGTCCAACAGGTCTTGCCTCCTATTAAACCCCAGCTGTTTCATATCTGTTCAGAGAAAGGCAGGAGTTAGCAGGTGTGACCGGTACCCCTGCTCCCAGCTCCTAGTAACACCGTCAGCATAACTAATGCCCTTTTGTAAGGCAAAGAGCCATTCTCTGTGACTGAGCGGGACATGTGTTAGTTCCCTTTCTCCTTATTATCAGGCCCTGAAGGTCCTGTGCACGAAGTACATGAACCAACAGATTTCTTGTGTTCAAATCAAACATTAAGATTGACCCGATCTGTAGAGGGTCCAGGTGATTCGCATAAGCGAAGCAGTGCTATCAAGAAATCCTGTGCTGTTCTGATTATAAATTCTGTGCTAAGCTAATAATAAAATCCTGTTAAGAAAATAAAAAGCTTTATTTGTTACTTCAAATTAGTGCTGTCATCATTCTGCCAAGGATCCCTAAAAGAATCTGTCTGTCCCCTCAGCGTCAGATGACAGTAGGGTATTTTCTGTGTGCTAAAGCCTCTATCTGCATTCTTGTCTCCTCTTCTTAAGGGGCAAAGAACTGGCAAATAATTTAAGTGAGTTAAACCTGGGCCGTTAAGGCACTACTCTCTGGTAAGCGTTCAGTTTTCCAAGACGCTGACATTTACCCGTGACACAGCCATCTCTCCAGCAGTCTGTGCTATCAGTTCTGCCTTTCTCTCATGCAGCAGCCCCACCACTGCGCCGAGCAATAACGTCCCTCATGCCAGAGCACCTTATTTGGGCTATCCTGAGCACTGGGAAGTTTCCCAACCACATCCCACTTCGCATTGCTCCTTACTTTCATCAAACAAACCACCTACGTAGCCGTGCGGCTGTCACTGACCTTCCCAGACTGAAGGGATCACTTCCAGGTGGTTGGCTGCATCCAGTGCTTGAAGGAGGTCCAATATATTTTTAGGAGTTGGATAGAAGAGCTGGAGGAAGAGCATCACTTCAGTGAACTGTAACTGGTCCGTTTCTCCATACTGATGCTTTGCGGCTCACTTACCCTAATACACACTTACCGAAGGGGACATTTCTTTGTACCATTTCAACACAACATCAATTTGTTCCATCATACACAACAGTGAAAAGAATTTTGACCTACAGGAGGGGAAAAACGTTCTAATTCAGTAATGATTAGATCAACCAAACCATACAGAAGCACTAGCCAATGGTGGTGTTCTGATTAGAGTTGTATGCAGATCAGGGGAATTTCACTGGATGACTGCAATACTCCACACAATTAAAAATGCAGTAATGGTTTTGGGTTGTTTTTTTTTGTTTGTTTGTTCTTTTAAACAAGTGAACTTAATGCTGACACTCGGTAATTGGCAGAACTAGTAAGAAATGGACCACTGCATTTTAAAATATATATATAAAAAAATGCAGTATCCCTGCCTGACACCAGGTTTGAGGTATCTGAAGCTCTCTCAAATGCAACCTCTGGTAAAGAACCAGAAGTGAACTAAATTAACCTGGTTACTTGTGCAAGTTTGCAATACATACCTGGGACCTTGATCTAACGCACTAAATAGGAAAAATATCTATACCAAGCAATTATTTCCCTTGATTTACTTACAGACTCAATAAGATAAAGTCATATGAATCATCCCACCCCTGAAACTGTATCTTATTTTGATGATTATTTTTCACAAGTTTACTGGAACATCTCTAGTTCCAATGCCTAAATAGGCTTTTCCTCAAACCAGCATGCTCCAAGTACTTAATTACATTCAGCGACTGCAGCACTTGATGACATCGGTAAAGACGTTTCAGATGCCGTGATTACAGTGTCAAATGGTGGACTTACACAGGAGTTTGGTGCCTAACCACACCTGCTGCACAGCAGCCTCTCTCTACCACACCATGCAGAGAGCCAGGTCTGCACTGTATGCTATTTTGGTGTTCCCTCCTATGCTGCCATCCTAAGTGGACAACAGGATTGTAGAAAGTACAACTGGTTGGTACAGGTGTTGGATGGGGATTAAGCTAAACTGATGCTCCAAGACACTTTATTTCAGTTTGGGCAAGGTCATAAATGGAAAATGAATCCTAAGCTATCACTGTCTTTAAGAGGGAGCCAATTCCCAAATTGCACATACAATAGCCAGCTGATGTTCAACAAAGCATCCTTCTGCACAGCATTTGAATTCTAGTTTGTATTCAAATTGACAACAACACACAAGATGCTGAATCTAAGCTGCACTTCACTCACCAGTAGGCATTTAACCGATCCACGTCCAAGAATTTCCAGTTGTCTCCCTTCTCCATTGCCTTATTTAACCGATAGGCAAGCGTGATATCCTTCAGGTCACAGCACTGCAATAAACCAGTTAAGATTTTAAACTTACCAAAGATAACACTTAATGTATCCCTCTGAGACTCACTGTCACAAAGGTATGAAGGGCAATGAGCTGACGGCATTTTTAACAGGATGCAGTGACTGCCAAGGCATTTTGTTTAGCTGAGACAAATGTGCAACTCTGCCAGTGGGCTTTCTAACCTAAACTGACACCTTCTGGTGCAGAGACCGCCTGATCACTGCAGTAGCACTGGGAGGAGGAGGCAGGGCACAGAAGACAAGGAGCTCACGCAGCCATCTCAAGCAGGAGATGCACATATCACAGGCACGCCAGTTACCAATTTAGGAAGTATCAAGCAAAGAACTGCAGAATTATGGAGAAAAGTGACAGGAGGTGATGAACACAGGTGAAAAGGGAAAGGTACTGAGAGCTAAACCTTGTGTGACAGGCTGGAAAACTCACAGGCAATTCTGAAACAGCTGGAGGGCTCAAAGGAATTCTGATTACAGGGAAGAGGTACTTACCGCTTGCATAGCAGTGGCAAAAAAGTTGGCTGAAAGGGAGAAAACAGAGTCTGTTAGCTTCAAACTTTTAAGGAGACATACATTAACCCAGCCTCCCAGGGGACAGATGAGACATGTTCAATCAGAAAGCTGAATTTGTAGCTCCATTTGACAATTAAGCAGGGATTTTCACTTTATATGTAGACTTTGGTGAGTTACTGGTTTTGCTAGCCAGTGTTCTGGAGGCAACTACACTGCTGTGCTTTTGAAGACAGATGTAAGCAGGTGATCTGTTTGACTTTAGACCCTTTTACAAAAGCTACATTCTCTTGCTTGTTGCAAGACAGCATTATTTGTATAGGCAGGCTACAAAAGAGGGCAGCTCCATCACTCATCTTTATTTACTCAAGTGGAAGTGAACACAAGTAACAGAGGCAGGTGTTCAGGCAGGTTACCCACCTCTTCAGTACACTCCAGAGCTGCCCAAGAACATACAACTGCCCCCTGAGAATGTCTCCTTCCAGTTTCGTGAGGCTTTGACTCTGGTTTCTGTAACTGACATTTCAAAGCAGCATGGAGACTGATGCTGCCTGAGGGAGGCAAAGAAAGCCACAGCAGGAAGAAGGACATGAACTATCCTGCTCAGTAGCTTTTTTCATTTTTGTGATGAGATTTTTGATAGGTGGTTTTGGTTTTTTGGAAGAAACATAAGGGCATGGTCAAGGGGCTGGAGCATCTCCGTTATGAGGAAAGGCTGAGAGACCTGGGTTTCTTCAGCCTGGAGAAGAGAAGACCGAGAGGGAACTCATCAGTGCTTATAAGTATCTGAAGGGTGGGTGTCAGGAGGGTGGGACTGGGCTCTTCTCAGTGGTGCCTGATGACAGGACAAGGGGCAATGGGCACAAACTGGAACACAGGAAGTTCCACTTAAATATAAGGAAAAACATCCTTCCTGTGAGGGCGACAGAGCAGTAGCCCAGGCTGCCCAGAGAGGCTGTGGAGTCTCCTTCCCTGGAGCCATTCACACCCCGCCTGGACGCGGTCCTGTGCCCCTGCTCTGGGTGTGCTGCTCACGCAGGGGGGATGGACGAGGGGAGCTCTGGAGGTCCCTTCCAACCCCTAACATTCTGTGATAGCCTATATTCTGTGATAGGATGCTATCAGAGACTGAAACAATGGCTAGCTGTGGGTTGCAAAATAGAGGAAAGAACTCTAAGGCAATTTACTTAAAACCATTAGGTAAAATACACCCCCTTTCCCTTGCTAGACTTAATAAATCAACTACTTTTAAGTTGGAAAAGACATTTTTGTGTTATTTGGGTGTTTAGCATACACCTCAGCTACAGCCTGCAGAATCCTCTGGGCCACAGAAAAGCCTTCTAGGGAACCCAAGGCTTCTGAAGGTAAGAGTCAGTTCACGTAAAACACCACACTAAGGAAAAACAAGCCTCAATTTTGTTCAAAGTGTCAACCTGAATTCTGTAATAGCAATTACCAAAAGAGCATAAGAGGGATCCCATGTTGAAGAAGGACAGAAAACATTTACATACACATCTTGCTTAGACAAAGTGGACATAGTCTTAGACATAGACATAGTCTTACGTGAGCAATATCTCCCTCCCTCCCTCTCTGAACTGCTGTATAATAAAGCTCATTCAACTCCAACGATTCAGGCAAGGCCTGTATCTGCGTGCCCATAATCCCTGCCTTTGCTAAGAGTGGTATTTCTATAGTGTGAAGGAGCAGAGCAGGTATGGTCATTGCCTACACTTCTGGCAATGGCTTAGAGCCAGAGCAAGAAACAGTACAACACACATAGTGGGACAGAGGCAAACAAAAGAAATGTGCAACATTGCAACTATTTCAAGGCTTCTTTCCAAGGACAAAAAAAAAATAAATGCTGGTAGGATAACCTAATATGCTACTCCAACACAACATCTCCTAATCTTTGTTTTTTAAATGGCCAAAAAACATACGAATCCCTCACTGGTTTCCTGAAGCATGCACTGTAATAGCTTCTTCACCTTATCATACATAGAACTGACAGATGCTAAAGAGTGGCTTCTGACACTTTGTAAACACCACATCATACACAGCACAGCTACAGACCCCTCTTTGCCACACTCATCTTCAGACTGAAGCTGCATCGACATCCAAACATACAGAAAGGCTTATGAACACCCTAGGGCAAAGTCGTGTACATACAGATGACAGAAAGAGCCAGTGAGACACAGGACGTTCAGAACCTACCCCTTCTACAGACCAAGCTTCAGTTTTGCACAAAGTTTTGTTTCATGTAATTGTCTGAAAAGGATTAGGAAGAAATAGGAACTCAAACCATACTACAACAAAAACCTGCTGTGTACCAGACGTGTATCATCTCATGAAGCTGCCAGCACACGTTCCTCCTTAAACTAGTCTTGTAAACAGCCTTGTGTTTTTATGGTGTGGGACTCAAATGCTCGTTCACATGGGGTATGCTCCTACTTCCCCACCAGTGCACCAATGCACAGCACACCTCCCTGGCACTGGAATTTGCCCTTCTCTGTATCCAGAAGTATCAGAAAAGACTGATATAAGCAAGCTGCATGCATTCTTTCTAGCTGGGTAGAACTACTTGAAATTCCCTAAGTATCTTTTCACCCAAGCTTAAACAATGCAGATTATCAGCTATATAGAAGTACATACCGTCATCAGGGTCCTGGGGAGTGAAGGTCCTCTTTTCAACATCATCTAGAACCTCAGAGATGATGCCTGACGGGCAAAGATCAACTACAGGACAAACAGACAAGCAACATCTCTATTAGTATCAGTAAAAAGCCTCAGCCTGCAAATACACTACAGAAATGGAAACAAGCACCATGGTTTCAACAAGCATCATGATTCTCCTATCTGTACCCCTACTCATGGTGCTCTACACCAGCTACAGTTTTATTTGCACTAAAATTTGCCCTATTGCCAGATTTCCACAGCACGACAGGGCAGATTAAGAAAGATAAAAGTACTTTCTAGCAAGAAATCCAACGGGCCTGCAAGTTTGTCTGTTAGAATGCAGCACTGGGAAAAGCAATGCATTTCATAAACAAAAAAAGACTCCAGAGCAGTTCCTCCACATTTGTTACAACACAAGGACTGCAGTTCCAACTGCTGTGTCTATTCTCTTCCCATGCCCACAGATTTTTGGCTAAAGGACCTCCAAAAGTTTGGCTCCTGCCTTCTAACACAGCTGTATTTCAAGACAGCTCCAATGAACAGAACCACTGCAGAAATACAGAATCCCTGTGCAATTTCTTCCTTGTGAGTGGCACCATCTATGAAATCACAGGCGTTGACATCAGATCCAGCCTCCATGAGACTGAGTAGCACTTGCTGTTTATCTTTGTCAACTTGTGACCACAAATGGAAAGGAAACGGGCTTTCTCTCTAGTTCTGCCTGTTCTCAAAACACAAGGACTCTCCCCTCCCTGTAAGAGGTTATGATCCTCTATACCTTTTTCTTCCCCCAAGCAGAATCAGACTACACAGGTAACGTTAGGATTGCACACATAAGAAGCTGTCTTTGAACCCATAAATCAACTGCCTTCACCCATCGCATCTGGAAAGAATTTAAAGCAGGTGTTAAACAGGGCACATTCAAGGACAAGTTGATATTGTACATACCGCCTCTATAAAATATAAAGAGAAGATGATCATATGTTGCAAGGCTAGGCTCTGAAAAGCAAAAACATTGAAGTTACTTCGACATTCTTGGCTGAGCTTTATGCCTGAGCTCTAATTCAGTCTCCAGCCCTTCCAGTCAGGCAGCAACACATAAAATTTACTCTATCCTTTCTCTCCCCGTCGACCCTAATGCTGGACCACACCTCACATGCAACTGGGAGAGATGACAGTCTGAGGGTGGACTGCCAGCTGAAGCACCATATTGCTACAGGGAGAACAGCCAAGCTTTCCTGCTCTAAACTGAAAGCAAAAATATTTCATAACCTGTTTTCCATTCTGCTCACAAACCTATCTTTGGTGTATCAGCAAGCATGTTACTAAAGTACACTCTACAAGACATCAAATCAGCTATGCCAACATTCCCTGTTTTTGCAATGTTTACCTGACATCAAAAAACATCACCTAGATCAAAAGCTTTTTTTTCTGTAAAAATGTAGATATATAGACCTGAACTGGCTTGGGTGGCTTGTGAAGTAAATTTCCTTCATCTATGGGAAGCTAACAGGCTCAGCTGACTGCTGCATATTATATTTATATTATTTACTATTTCTACAGCAGTCCTACAATAAGGACTCAGTTGAGAAAGAGCCCGTGGGTCAGGACACACTCCCCCACTGCACGCACAAACCTGTCCTTGAGTAGCTAGAGGTATTACAGGTAAAAATGTAATGATAAACACGCTCCTGACCTAAAAGACTACAGCATCAAAATGCTTCAGTGTTTGACCTAAAGAGCCAAGTGCACCCACTACATCGTAATTAGTAATCCACACTGAACAAAGACTCTGAAGATGATGATTCAATTTGAAATCCACAGGCACTGGCTTGCTGAGTGGCCACAGCTCAGTACTTATACATTTTTATTTCTCAGTTCTCTTGCAAAAGGAAACAAATAGTGAAGTTGAGAACACAGTGAGAAATGTTTTTGCACAAGCCTTGGACTTCTTCCGTGCAACTAGGAATCACTCTGTTGTTTGCTGCTGAACTCTTAAGTTAGCTGTTCTGGAGATGGCACTGGAATGTAATAACCATTCTGGTTCTCTTACCTATATCAAGTGCTTCCATTTCCTTTATTACCAATAAAGACATACTTCTGCCTACACCACCACATCTTCTCAGCATCTTCAGTAGAGCATTAAAAGTTAGCAGATTTGGTTGCACTCCCTGTTGAGCCATGTGGTTCAGGAAGACCTTAAACAAAATCCCCAAATCCTTACTGCTTCACAGGTTATGGATGACATTTCAGCTTTCAGGTAGGTATACATGCATTTCCTCAATCTAATCCTTCTCACCCCCTTTCATATGAATGACTTTACCTCAACTGATGATTTATTAAGAGAGTACCATCTAATTTTTATTAATTTGACCAAAAAACATGACCACAAAATTACATCAGATTACATCTTGGAGAATCATGTCTAAAACATCAAGGAAATTTTAAATTTACATACTCATTTTCCTTATTGATGTTATGTCATTAAAACTAGAGCCTCTAATGTTACCCCTCAAAATTCTATTTCTATCATACCACCATGAATTACAATTCAGAAAAGAGTTTTTTATCTAAAATTGTTTGTTTGCTTTTATCTCCCAGCATAATTTCCCAGTTACTTTCTGCCTGGGCAGTTCTTGGATCAGGTACGTTCTCACAAGGCAAAGCATTCTGCAAGGGCAAGGCTGGATTTTGTACATTTTCCACTCCTCAAGAGTTAGCCCGCATGTTTAAACTAGCGTGCTTCCTTTACGGCAGATACTAATATCTTCGGACAAAGCTCTTGTTTTTAGCCTTCTAACAACTGCAAAATTCTACTGATAAAGCAGATCCAGCCCCTACACTCTTACCCCTTCCCCACCTCTTTCACTCTACCTCCTTACCTTGGCTAATTCCCATCTTTCTAAGAACCTCTCCTTTAGATATGGGACTGCTGTAATCAGTGCGTTGAAGGTGTGCACATCAGCTGGAAAATGCAAGATAATTCATTTTAGCTGACAATTACATTCTACAGAAAACAGTTTGTTCCAACATGGCTCAGTTTTTGGCGAAGTCTCATGCAAACCTGTTTCCAGTGAGCCAGCCACATGCCAGCTGCACCAAAAAACCCAGTTTGCATTCAGCTCCCATGATCTAGCTGAGGTCCGTACCCCTGCGCCAATCATCATTGCCATGAAGCAAATATTTGCGCACCCAACAACTGGTTGCTGCTTCTTAGAAGACCACAAGTCAAACCAGGAGACGCTTACCCTTATGTCTTTCATTCAGCAAGTCTATGTACATGTCATAAGCTTTAGCAGAAGCCCCGTGCTGCAAAAAAACAACAAAAATAAACAATCTCTATGACTGTGTGAGATTTCACAAGCTGAAAAAAGTCCTCCCAGCACT
>VZTV01082930.1:2683-13299 GCA_013400875.1 Anhinga rufa | reverse complement strand
TAATAATGTAAACTGAGTAGTCTCATATAAGCAGTGTATTAAAACAAGTTAAAAGTATGTCTGTTTTTTGTCTAAAATTAGTGTTCTATATTACTATTATTTTTATATAAATCATATTCATTGGTATAGAAAGGTGGATAATTTTAGTTAAGTGTTTTTCCAGAATGTATTCTGTCCATCGTCAAACATGAGCTCTACAAGTAGGGATGATGTGTTGCTACTCTTCCATCGCATGTCTGTTACCACAAAATCGTGTTGTAAAAAGAAAGCTCGTCTCTGCAAATGATTTCTCATAAGTAGGCAAAGATTATGTAGTAGAGGAAACTTCCCACTGCAGTACAAACCACTTGTATTTAAAGCAATGTTTTAGTATACTGTATAGACAAGAAGTTACTCGGGCTAAACTCTTTTAAACCCAGAAACAGTAAAACAACATGAGTGAAGAATGTGAGCCAAGGGAATCTGGAATTGCATGCCTGTAGCATGTTGGTTGCAAGACGATCAGGGAAGAACTTATACACATAAAGAAGAAACGGTTCCTGGAAAGACTACTTTTCACATGATAGTAAATTTTATTTTTTCTTTTTATCAGATTTCTGAAGTTTGCTTTGATGAATCTCAGCATAGTACTTTGGCACAAACCTTACAGTGACACTGCGTGAAGAAACAAGTAGTAGTTAAATCCAGTCCTTGCTGGCTGAAGAGCAAAGGATCATCTCTTTCAAGATAAATCTAAGAAATCCGACAAAAGCTTAGGGCCACATGAGATCCTAAAGAGAAGTGATCTGCAGCTGTGTGGAGTCTTCCATAAGAAATTTTCTTAGGTATTGCTTGCATTCATAGGAAATGGGTGTTCCTATTTCTGCTACTTGTGATGCAGACACGGACTTGGAAGGAACTGTTTTATGCCATCACATCCTCTGCTTTTGTGGTGTCCTTCCCCTACAGCATTGATGTACAACCAAAAACCCAGATGGCTGAATATTAAATGGGCTTTGTACTTAACTCATTTAACAGTGCACTGCCTCCTTTCCTAAACCCTGGTCAACAGGAGTATGTAAAGCTCCAGAATGTTTAGATTCCACTTGCCTTGCCGGAGATTTGCAATAACCACTACCCCCTTTATGTTTTAAGGGCTGTTATTTTCTACAGGACAGGCATAATTTTAGTATTTCAGGACCGCAAGTTCAAATACAGCTTTGCAAGGATTTTTTTTTTTTTGTCTACTTAACAAAAAGTAGAAAACTTGACTCTGTAAGTTTGGAAGATTTCTTCTCAAGTATCTCAGTTGCAGCTCCATGTAGTGTATAGTTTCTTCAAAAAGAGAAGGCATTTGTATTTGTGCAAAATCACCATGTTGTTTAAATGGTTGGGATGATACTATATAGCTGTTCAGCACCAAAGATGGAGAAAACAGAACTGTATTGAATGGAGGATTCCACTCCTGGCTGTGATATTGGAGATGTCTGCTGCACTGTGGTGTGGCTGCTCTGCCACTTCAGATTTTTAAGAAGGAACAGATTGTATTTTTCCATCACTCAAATGGAAAATCTACCAGACCATTTTTCTATCTCCTATCCTATGTGGCAGGATAAAAACAGCATCATAGAGGCCATCACACCATAGAAGCTTTTTTCAAACAATTAAATACTTGCTGTGGAAGCAGAGACTTTCACTGCTGTGTGGATAGAGGCGAATGTTTCCCTGTAAGTGCTCAGGAGGCTATTCTAAACCTAAGTCATAACTGAGACTATTTGTATTCTTCAGCTTTCTTCCTGACATTGTCTTCAAATATTATTAGTGTCTTTTGCTCTTTATGATGGTTATGAACCAGAACACTATAATGGTGGGTATTGTAAGAGTTCAGGAGGAAACTTAAAATGCAATCTTTCAAGGCTAGCAAGGAGTAGATATGTTCTATTGGGGAAACAGCCATATCTTTGGCTGGGTTATATTGCGTTTTCAATTTTTCTTCTGAAGTACCAAGCTTTTGAAGAGAATTGTGGAGACCTTTCATTTAATCCTGAAACGGGCATAGTACTACCCGCCAACAATAATATTAAGATATGATCAGGGCAGTGCTGACTTGTGCATTAGCTTTCACCGCTTAGATAAGAGGTGTTTTGAGAAGGCATAAAGTTAACATCAATGACATAAATTGTATTATTTTATTTAACTGTTTCTTGTCATTGCCAACCATGTCAAATTAGGCTAGATTTGAAGAACTGTTTCAGGAAATTTTAGACTGCACTGTTACTGGATTCAGTACATCTGTACATCCAAGTCCTGTCTGCATTTTTGAAGGCCTTAGCCTTATGATGCGCACCATAAACATACACTTTGTCTTTGTGTACAGATGCTAGGAAACAAGATACCCTTCTTCAAGAAGTGTAATGTGTGAAGTTGGTATCTGACCTTAGATATTGAAATGGTTTTCTNTTCTGCATTTCCAGTTGAATTTTATAAATAAAAGCATAAAGTTTGCTTATTCCTCCTGAATCTGTGATATCAAGTAATTTGGCATATTTGCAGCAGATCATGATATTCAAGCAGACGTGAGTGCTTCATTACATCTGGTTTAGAATATTTATTTCAGATTAGAATACGTCTGGTCTCAGACTAAAGCAAGTTCACTATCCTTGTGGTTTTAAGTTTTATGAAGTGAAAAAGCAATTAGTGCATTCTAGAGATGCACATACCATTTGAAACTACTGTACCTCATGAGCATTAGAACTTTTGGATATGGAGCTTCCAGTTGCAGATGTAATGTTCAGCTAAAAAAAAAAAAGTCAAACTTTCAATTTCAGGTAATTTGTCGTTGTTTTTTCTATCACAGTATTCCCATCCTTAATGAACATGAGCAATTTGATCCACTCAAAAGTGTGAAGATGCAAAACTGAAGCCCCAGGACCCTAAGTGTGCTTCTGAATGCTCTAGCAGCAGACATGTATGTGAACAGAAAGACCCTAGGGTCCAGGTGTGATGAAACTAGTCTCCTTCTGGATTATGGTCACATGCTTGTGGTTGGATTCAGTGCCTAGAGGCTCCTGAACGGTTAAGACATTTTCTCCTAACCCAGGCAGAAATGAGTGCTGCTGACTGAATTGTTTACAATCAAATGAGAAAAAGGCTTACAAGCCTTGCACTCACCTTCAATATGCTTTCCAGTTTCTAGTGGAATGTATATGTTATGATGAGGCATCTTACTCTCCTTCACTCTTAAATGCTACTAACAGGGCCACTTCAAAACACTTAAGTAACAAACTTCTTTAATAAGCTATTTGTAGAGTAGAGGTGTCAAAGTTGAATAGCTATTTTTATTTTGATAAGGTGATAGCCAGCAACAGTCTGTTTCAATTTAAGCTCTTTACTGCTGTGGTATTGCTGGCAATGAGCTAGATTTCATACACCTTAAATTGGTTCTGTGTATGGGAGAGCTACATGTCCTATTTATAGTATCTTTCCTTAGAACAAAAACAATGTGAGCGAAATTGTTTTGCTGACTGTCAGAGGTATCAGTGTGAGATGCATGCTTTATATTTTCAGTCCTTTTTTATTAGCTGTTACTCGTTGATATCTTTAAGACCATCTTTTCACATGATTACTTTTCCTGGATGGCTTTACTTTTTCCATTGTAACAAGAATAAAGCCTTTTTTTTTCCCCCCAAGTCATTCTCTAGCCAGCAAGGAACCATTGAATGTCTTAGGGAAAGAGCCTTTATATGTCTTCATGTGAGTAGCTTTTTTTTTTATTAAACTGGTGCATATCTAGATACTATAAATGTCATGCAGATACTTAACATTGTCAAAAAATGAAGTTTGTTTCTTCGTGCTGTCTGAAGTTTATCTGACAAAATGAAGTTCAACATAAAGCACAGATAGGTAATGAAAATAGCTATTGTGCAGGTAGATAATCTGTGATTAATTTAGTGGGCAGCATCTGGATGTGACCACAATCTATTTGTGAAGGGCTGTAAATAGCATCAAAGATTTGTGAGCGTTAGGTCTGTGGGCAGCAGGAAATATCTGAAAGCCAAAGTAGGATCAAATGTTTGGGTAAAAATTATGGTTATAGCTAACCACAAATCAAGTGAGAGCCATTAGAACGTTGTTTGTTATCCTGTGGTTGAATGTAAATTCTCAACATTGCTCCTTTGATTTGTAAAGCAAATGAGGGTTAGGCTGCAACCTTGAAGACACGTGAGATGTTAAAGAAAGACGAGCAGGCTATACTGTGTTTGTTGTGCTCTGCCTCTGGAAGTTTTCTGAAGGTATCTCTTGCTTTACAAGTACAGGTGATGGTTCCTCGCTGTTGAACACACTGTCTATGTTGCTTCCACTGAAGGACATGCACCACTGAACCTTGCACTTTTGTTTGTACACATTAAGTACCTTATACAGTAAAATGCTTAAAAACTTGACTGCATGGTATAATTTGCTTGCTGTTCTATTAGAATGCTATGAAGCACGTACATTTTGGGATCAGCAGGGATCAGCAAAGCTGAAAGCAGCTACTGGAAATCTGTATCTATATCATTCTTCTCATTTACAAATAGCTCTAGTGAATGAGGTATACATTTCGTGGGAATCCACCAGGAGAGGGGATGCACTAGCATGTGCTAGCTAGCACTGCATGCTGTGAATTTGAGCCACTGGAAGCAGAATGCACTAATGTTAAGTTGCAGATGCAAATGAAGGGAGGGGTGTAGATGATCTATGGGGTACAGCCTGAAGCGAAATAAGGCAGCTGCATTTATATTGTATAAACTCCTGGAAGTTGAAGTTCTGAGTGTCTAGAGTGGTACTAGTGGTGTAAAGGGACACACTTTAAAGTTCACAATTTTCCTTCTCAGGTATTTACTTTCATAGCCATTACTTAGGGGGGAAAAAAACCCCCAACTTTATTTTTATGGTGTTGCTTGGCTATAAAAGAAGGAGTTCTGAGACATAAATATTCATCTGGAGAAAATGAGCAATGGGCTGTTCTTGCCAAACATCCTTGGCCTTTCTTACTATTTAAAATTTTGAGTGTATTGTTTTAAAGTAATTTTTTCATTTCTGTGGATGGCCATGATACAAATTTGGCTCTGAAAAAAGATGCTCAAGGCTTTCTTTAGAAAAAGAAATCTGGTATCAAAAGAATAAAAGGATCTTTGCTTTCTGTTTGTTTTAGTTTAACGATTGTGTGGCTTTTAATAATAGTGCATAAATGAAACCTTAATGTTTGAAGGCATAAATGCAGATGTCTACATCTAGCCAGTTTCAAACAAATCTACTGCCTGTTCTACAGTGACAATGTCTTGTAAAACCAACAGAGATGTAACTGGAATTAATAAGAGATAAGGAACAACCATTGCTAGTTGGTGGTGTAACTTTGAATAGAAAATAAGAAAGGGAAGTGGTGCAGATCATCTGACAAGATGTCCAGTGGAAATAGGTGATAACTGGTATTGTTTTATTTTGGTAGTCGTTGATTTTTTCTGGCTTCACATTTCTTTGTATCATTTAATGGTATTTTCACTTTTCTTCTTTTGGAGGAAGCAAAGGTGGAAAAGAGACTTGGGTAAGGAAAATAGGAAAAAGAAGAAGAGAAAGGTTTATCTTTGACACATTCAGAAGCTTTTAATGCTTTCTCTTCAAAAATATTCTTAAAGTAAATGCCTTGTACTGGGAGCCCAAAATTGTACACAGTATTCCATTTGTGTTTTCTCAAGTGTCAAATAGAGGGCATAATCACCTTCCTTGACCTGCTGGCTGCACACTTGCTTGGCCACACACAGTTCAGTATGCAGTTGCTGCCTTTGCTGCAAGGGCACACTGCTTGCTCATGGTCAACTTGTTGTCCACAAGGAACCCCAGGCCCTTTTCTGCAGAGCTGCTTCCTAGCCAGTGAGCACCCAGCTGTACTGGTGCATGGAGTTATTCTGTCTGAGATGCAGGACTTTGCATTTGAACTTTGTGATTTCTGTCTGCTCATTTCTCCAGCCTGTCAAGGTCCTTCTAAGTAGCAGTCCTGCTTCCAGTATCTTGACTGCTCCCTGCAATTTGTTATCATCTGTACATTTGTCGACAGCATGTCCATGTCCTTAAAGAAATGTTAAACAGGATTGACTCCAGTATGCCTCCCAGAGGGATGCCACTAGTACCTGCCTGTCAGTTTGATTCTGGAGCAGTGGTCATTACCCTTTAAGTCTGGCAATCCAACTGGTTTCCTACCCATAGCGTTGTCAACTTACCCAGTCTGGATTTCTCCAGTTTGGCTTTAAGAATACTGCAAGAGACTATGTTGAGGGCTTCGCTAAAGTCAAAGTAAAAAACATCCACTGCTTTCCACTTAGCCACTGAACCAGTCATTTAATCACAGAAGACATACTTGTTCAGGCATGATTTGACCTTGGTAAATCCATGATGGTTGTTCCCAATAATTTTTTTTTGCCCTTCATGTGCTTGGAAATGACTTCCAGGAGGACTGGCTCTGCAGTCTTTCTGAGAGCTGGGATTAGGGTGACCAACCTGCAACTGAGCTCAGGTCCTCCTTCTTGCCCTTAATGAAGATGGATGTGGCATTTGGTTTTTCCAGTGTCATGGTTTAGGCCCAGTTGGCAGCCATGCACACACAGCTGCTTGCTCACCCTCCGGTGGGATGGGTGAGAGAATCACAAGAGCAAAAGTAAGAAAACTCATGGGTTGAGACAAGAACAGTTTAATAATTAAAACATAATAATAATAATGAGCAAAAAAATGAGAGAGAGAGAAGCAAAACCCAGGAAAAACAAGTGATGCAACGGCTCACCACCCACCGACTGATGCCCAGCCAGTCCCCGCGCAGTGATTGCTGCCACCGGCCAGCTCCCCGCAGTTTATGTACTGAGCATGACGGCATATGGTATGGAATATCCCTTTGGCCAGTTTGGATCAGCTGTCCTGGCTGTGACCCCTCCCCTGCCGGCTTCTTGTGCACCCGGCAGAGCATGGGAAGCTGAAAAGTCCTTGATTTAGTGTGAGCACTACTGAGCAACAATGAAAACATCAGTGTGTTATCAATGTTATTCTCATATTAAATCCAAAACGCAGCACTGTACCAGCAACTAGAAAGAAAATTAACTCTCTCCCAGCCGAAACCAGGACATCAGTCATTGGGCATTGCCACCAATCACCGTGACCTCACTGTTGTGTCATCCAACTCCATTGGCACCCTTGGTTGAGATTTGTGTAAATGAAATTTTCTCGGGTGCTCCCTAATTTGATCTTTCTCTGCTCCTTTCCACTGACTCAGTGGGAGTGATTTAATTTTACACAAAAATACAAGTGAGTAGAAGAAGATAGAATATATACCTCTGTTCGATACACTTAAAACCAAGTAATTTAAAATTTCTAGTAAATTTTGGTTTGTGAAGACCATGGAATTGACATAATTCTGCCTTGTCAAATCCACAAAGAGGCCGACTCCTGTGACTTGGCAAATTTCCAGTTGATGTCAACTTTGAAGTCAATAAGGATTCCTTTTGAGGAAAGACAGCAGGATTTGGATTAAAATATTTATTTATGATTGATAAATTAAGTCCACCTGGTCTCCAGACAAGGAGAGCAGATGGTGCAAGAATAATCAGTTTGAGAGTTCCTCCTCTGTTTCAGTTTTGTATAACGTTTTATTTGAGGTTAAAATACCTCCCAAACCAAAAGAAATATGTGGTTTGACTGATAAATTTTAAGAACGTATTGCCAGTAACAAAGCAGCAGTAGTTGTTACTCATGTAATAGAGGCTAATTTGAAAAGAAGATCAATAAAAACTTTGTGTTTAGGTGTAAGAAATTAACTTTTTTTTTTCGTGGACCTTCTACATTTTCATTTCACAAGGATTGTAAGTGCCACCTTGTGGACAACATTACTAATCTTGTATCTCATTATAGGACACAAATTGGTGAGGCAGGATAGTAAAATTTAGTTATGTTTTCTTTGGGGATTGGAGGATTTTGATTTATTGTATTTTCCAATAATATTAATTGATGTTCTGAGAGTTCAGCTTCTTAATTAGTATATGAGTATTCTGTAAGAAATCACTGAAGTCAAAGAACATAATATCATTGGCTTCAATGGCTGTGAATAAAGCCAAACTCTTACTAGTCTTACTGTGGAGTCTTACTACTTCATGGTTTTTGGTTGAAATGCCTTTGGCCACTCTCAGATCCTGAATGCTAGCTTGTGTGGATCACAGATCTGGTTTGAATGGCAATTCGTTACGTGATATGTAGATCTTTACGAAGGACTGTAATGCAGAAGACCAGGTCTTTTTAATTATCTCAGCTACCCAAACTCTAGGTTCTCTTCAGATTCCCTCTAATAGTCACTAGATAGACCCACCCTATTTGAGAGGGGACCAAGCATTTGTTCCAGTAGTGTTAAAAAATACAGCCTTTTGTTCAGTAATTTAAAACCTTTCAAGGATAATTTTTTGTCAAGTCTTTTAACATTCTTAGATTAAGAAAAAAATCAGTGTTTCCCCTTAACTTTAAAAAGAATGTAAGGGCATGCAGAAACAGATATATTCGATATTTATTTTCTTATCACACATTACTAAGAGCTTCAAGACTGTCTAAGTTTTGAACCACTGTTGGTTGCAGTGTTACATTATGATATGCAGTAAAACGTAGGTAACAAATGCACAGTACGAGATGCCCCTGACTAGGGGAAAACTGAAGTTGTGCATTTTCTGCTTATTTTGATTCAGAGAGTTTTGGCTTTTCTAGGGCAATGCAAATTTGCTTATTTGGGGTTTCTTTTTTCTACTTGGTAAGCAAGCTGCATTGCTCAAAGCAGGAGATCTTTCTCCTTTGACTGAAACTTGGAGTAGTGGAGTATGACAGCCAGAGGAGAAAGAAATACTAATTTGGTCTGTCTCATCTACAGTGTCAGGAGCAACAAGGGCATGCTGATCCATAAGAGAGGGTGAACCTGGAGGTGAGAATCACAGTGAACCAGGCAGACAGTGGTCTTACCAAAAAGGGTGCGTGTCCCCAGTTCCAGAGCAAGTAGGGCAGGTCTGCTGATGGTTGCCAGACTCAGCCAGCAGTCCAGATGTCAAGGCCAATCCCTAATGATGAGCTAGATCTTACATGAAGTCAGCAGGTCAGGACCAGGGTCAGAATTGGGGTGGTACAAGATCAGGCACAGGTGTACCTGCAGCATAGCTCAGAGAACAGTGGTAAGACCCTGACCTTAGAAGCATCCCCTGGGAAAAAGGAGGGCGGGAGGCATCTCAGCTCAGTGGTTCAAGGCTGGATAGTTGAATTATGAAAGCTAGCCTTGAGCCTGGGCAGCTAACCTTCCAAGAGTGGTACACAAGATCTGAAACGGTGAATAAACAAAACTCAGCTTCGTCTAGTTCAGAGCCTGGGAAACCAGGCTAAAGAGGCTTTATCCTGTAACTGCCAAGCTCTGGTTGTAGTGTTTCTGGACACCTTCCTAGGGAGTGCAATGCCAGAATTTCTAGACAGTCCTGCTCTGACTACCAGATGCAGCTGCAGCACTGAAATCTCAGAGATGCTCACACTGTGTTTAGGAAGCAGGAAAAAGAACTAATCTGCCTTCCTGGCCAAAGCCCCTTTTTGTAAGCCTGCTTTCATCACGTGATCCTTACATTTCTCTTGTGTTTTGCAGTGTGGGCTGACGTACCAAACCATGTAACCCAATTTATATTAGACTGGTGTTGGTTTAACAGGAACTGAACCTAAGCAGCTTCAGGCCCAGGACTGGAAACCTGACATGAGCCAAAAAACCCATTCTGGTTTCACTTTCTGCTTCTCTGTTTCCCAAGAATTTACTCAACCTAATTATTTGCCTAGTTTTCCTGTTTTCAACTGCAGTGGAATTGAGTCTCAATGATGGGCCTGATTCCCCAGCTCTTCCCATTCTCACTGATAGTGAGCCTGTGTTCCAGGCTGCATGTTAAGTGACATTGATATTTTCTGTGTTGCATTGGGGACCAACAAAACTTGCTGCCTTTTTGTGGGATCAGTGAAGAAGGAATTGATTCAGAACGGGTCTTCAAATCAAAAGAACTCAAATAAAGTAACTTTCTTGTAAGGCTAAACTGGATTACATGTGTACACCTAGATGTTGTCTTACCCAAATGGGTATTTGGTGGATGAACAGCAGATCAATAAAGAAGCAAAGTTCAGGTTTCATACTTTCTTAAAGGTGGGTGTAGTGTTTGCTAAATTAGTTTAAATCTTGTATCAGTTCTTAGAGTCTCTTGAGATAAATCCTGTAGTTAGTTACAGTTCTGTTTATGTGAGAGAGAACGTTGTATATAACATAAAGGAGTCAGTATGCAGTTTGGCCTCAGGAGCATATGTGCAAACTTTTGTTTTCAGAAATTGCAAACAAGTTCTGTGGGTAGATGACAGAAGGGGGTATGGATATCATAACTGAAAATGCATGTGAAAGCTCCTCAGGCTTACTGGGGGAAAGCATAGCTGACCTCTGAGACAGCAACACTGGTATGGTTCTTAAAAGCTTTGAAGGCAAGATCTTAATGAGGGAACTAGTGTGTAAGAGAACTCCCAGAAAGGCAAATATTTACAGCTGTAGCTTGAAGCCTCTGTCACAGACAGGA
>VZTV01082928.1:0-85144 GCA_013400875.1 Anhinga rufa | reverse complement strand
CCGGCCAAAACCATGACACTGCCACTGGGAAGCGCCTGCAGTTGCCCAGACCAAACCGAAGGCCATTTACCATTCACTGCCTGGTTGGGATTTAAGTGAGAGGCACATCAGTTTATTCCAGAATTTGACTCGATGCAGTTCATTGGAAGACCACATAGAAATACATTATCCAAGGCATATATGTTTGCCTAAAAATCAGCTAACCATAGAGAAAATAAAAAGGTTATGCTTATATGTACGGTTTTTCATGTGGTTTGAGGCTGAAATTATCAGATCAGGGTTTTAAAAAGCTTTTTCAGAAGTACTCGGTAGCTGTGCTCTGACCAACTTGGAGAGCAGCTGCTGTACCCTTTTTGTGGATCAGGATGTTCTGGCCTTGTTTGGTCTAAGGAGAGCAGACAGGGTTACGCTGTGCTTGGCTGTATTGTAGTGACAAAGCCGGAGCTGAACTCCCATGCTATTGCTAATTTAACAGCAGGTGAATGCCAAGAGCTGGCTTAAAGCAGGTTACGTTACCATACTCATGGTTTGCATTCCCCAGCCAAGTCATTGTTTGGGAACCCTGCCTGTTTCATGTGGTATGTGTTAATAGTCATCTTGTGACCACGGAGAAAAACTGAGTAGAGCAAATCTTTAAGGTTCTGAAATCAAGGGAACTGTTGTGAACTTCGTGTCTTTATTTTTGTGGATCTCTGTCTCTTGGAGGGAAGCCAATTCTTGGGCTTAGCAATGCTACAGGTGTTAGACTGAGGTAGGAGACTTTTGTAGTTCTCCCTTCATAGCTGCTGTCTCAGCTGTAGTAGCATAACCTTATCTTGTGAAAAGATGGAGCCAAAACAAAGGGACAACAGTGTTAGGAGGTGAAAAATTGAAAGACTTAATGAGAAATAGAAAGCACAATACTACAAAGAGAAAAGAGAACAAAGATGATGTGATAATTTACAAAGAAGAAAGAATCTGAGTAAGTCAAGTCCTGTCAGCCTTTTTACGGTATTGAAGAATGAAAACAACTCTTCTAACAGTGAAGAGCAGTATTTAAAACTGTCCCTAGAATACATATTAGTGCAATTCATCAGTTACTGCAAAATGCCATTGAGAACAAGGACACAGCAGGGTTCAGGACGGCTCCAAGAGGCACAGTAGGAGTTACTTGGACAACCAGACTTCTGGTCCCTATAATCCAATCTTTTCATTACAGTGGTCAGCCAAGAAGAAGGTGAATTAAAAACACATTTTTAATTTCACATTACAGTGTTTTTAGGATTATTTTTTTTTTTGTAGCATGCACTTGGTTGGGTTTTGTCTGCCAAGAAGGCAGAGTGCTTGACTGCTAAGTCAAGGAAAATATGTATGGAATACTGTCCTTAAATAACACAAAGAAGTCTGTCTCTGAAACAAAGATTTGTTTTCCAGTGAGAAGTTATGCAAATTGAAATACAGTGAATACTGCCCGTGATAGTAGTATTTCATAGACTCATGCCTAGTTGCATTGCAATTTGCCTTTTGTTGTTTTTGGTTTTGTTTTGTTGGGGTTTGTTTTGTTTTGTTTTGTTTTTTAAATAGATAATATTGTTCCAGTTGTCTTTCTCTAGGTAGCTGTTTTGACAGTTCAGTACACTTGAGCTACACAGTGTAATTTTCCTCTGTAAGTGGCTTTTTCTGCTACAGACATTGACAATTCATGTGTTTCAGGTGCAAGATGGGCTTTCATCTAATGCCCAGAACTAAATAATTGGATTTTCTTGTGTGGATTAACTCAAGTTGTTTATTGTGTCCATCTTCCACTCCTCTGCTTGAAGCAGCTAAGCTATGTGAATCGGTAACTGTAGAATATTGAACATTTCTGGATGACTCAAAATACAAGAAAGAAAAGCTCTAACGGACTAGTCACCTGACCGTTGTACCTCATGAAAATAAAGGTTTTATTAGAAAATTAGTTCTTACATCAGGGACTGATAGTAAACCATGCTAGACAGGTGGCATTTTGATACCCAGTTGTTGCAATCTCAGCCAAAAGCCTCAGCAGAGCCAGCTTTATCAAGATCTGTATGTTAAACAATTCAGGAGTGCTGCTTTGGGAAGGGAAAGTGGGGTTAGCCATGCACGCAGCCTGAGAAAGACCTCTGCATCTGCCATTCCTCGGGTTTTGTCAGTGCCCATAGAGCTGCTGATAGATTTTCACCTGATTGCACGTGTTAATGTTGGCTTGTCAAAGCAGTTTGGCATTCCTTGTTTCAGGCTTCCACTGGAGCCAAATTCCCGGGGTGATACTGGCTCAGTTAAAGTATATGTCATACAGCTTGTACTGAAATTTATGTTCTGTTTTTAAGCAGCTTTCTACTTGTGCAAAGAGGGCAGTCGTGTTGTCCAGGGCACACGCGGGGGACTGGATATTCTCAAACCTTTCCTTAGTCGTTTGTGAACTGACCATCCCACCACTTAGCACCGTTATTTAGAGTGACAGGACACAATACACAGTATTTGATTCTGTTTTTTCATGTTCCCTTGCATTTGACTTTGCTTTGGCAAGGCACCAAGAGAATAATCTTTAGAACTGAGGGTAAAGGCTGATTGCCTCTATGGGTCTCTAGATGCCTTTTGGCACTGAGCCTGCAGATCACAAGGGGTGATGCTTTCCTTGCCCATGATCTCTCCAGGCTGTGTGCAGAGCATGGAAAGGCAACTGCTCCACATGTGGCTTCCAGGATGGACTGTTGGGTAAATTTAGAGGGTTTAAGCTCAGTTAAGACAGGACGGTACTTTCCCCGGTATTTTCCTCAGCTTCATTTGAAGAGCACAGTTTAGTTGAACTGTCTAGTTATGTGGCTTCCTTTATATTGGCTTTAAACTTGTTTAACTTTGGCTTATTTTTAAGAGCAGGGCATTCCATAGAGTGAAATTCTAGCTTAATTGGAATTAGTGTGACCTGCTGGGGATGAAGAAGAAACAGGTAGTCTTAAGAGTTTGTCAGTGCAGGAAAAGTTTCGGTGGTATAGCAGTGTGGGTAAGCTTGCTCCCTGAAGGCATGGCCTATACCAGAGAAGTGTTTCAAGTAATATGAGTTAAGCTGGTTTCCCTAATGAATTAAGTGTATTAAGAGGAGAAAGAACTGGGGTGATGATGTAGCTTTGTCTTTGTTGATGGTTTTGCCAGCACAGCTATGCTCTTCTGAAGGGTGTGTTTAATTCTCTTGACGTGACTTGACTTTGACATTGACGTGACTTTTAAGTGTCCATTAGAGTGTGTGTCGTCATCCCGTCCCGTCCCTCCTCCCCACCCCAGACCAAATGTGCCTGCACATACAATTATTCAGGAACAGCTTCAAGTCTGGGCCAATTTTAGTATGAATTGAAGTGTGTACAGACCATGAGTTAACTGGGAACAGGGCAAAGAAAATCAAAACAAGCCATTGGAGCAGATTTTCCCCATATAACTAAATCAGTTAATTTGTTATAGGGGACATGCATACAACCTTCCTAAGTATCTGAGACCTCCTGGCCTTTCTCATGTATGGAGCTACTCCCAGACTTCCTTTAAATCTCTTCTTTAAGGAGTATTCCCATATTTAACTAACTGTGTGATGTAGTCCAGTTAAAAATCTTTGGAGGCAGTTAGTCAAGTATTTCTGACACTGTGCCCTATTTGAAGTGGACTGAAAACCCAATGAAGAGCTCTGTCTTTGTATTTAAAGTCCAGGTACTCTTATAGTAATGCTTTAGAAGTCCATGAGAGCAATACTTCTCTAAGTAGGAAGGTTTAGGTGGCTTTACAGCATTGCTTTGACACTACAGCGAGGTACTGTGTGATTCAGTGGACAAACATTGGTTCCTTCATCCGTGCTGCATGTGAATATTAAAGTGGTTGATGTTTAGTGTAAGCTAAGACATGCAAATATATCTTGTCCTAACTACTGGCTGATTTTTGTCTTTTGCTCTTTCCGTTTAGATGATATTTTAGATGAGGCAACAAGGAAAGACCTTTTTACCGACACTTTCTGTAAGGTGTGCAGGGCAGTGCTGCAGTTTGAGTCTCAAAGGATGTCACACTATAAGGTAGGCTGGAAAGGATAATTTCTCATAGCAAACACTGGGGCTTTGGTTTGTTTGTTTGGGGTTTCTATGTAGTGTGATAAAAGACTTCTTATAGTGTGTTTCTCAAGGCTTATGCTAGGCTTAGACATTGAATGTGGAAGTTGTGGGTTCAGTATAGTGAAGGGCAATCACCTGCGTATTGCAGCATGATTTTAGAAGGAACCAAGCAGGTTCAGGCCATGCTGTGTATGGGACTGAAGCAGATCTGCACCATGTGAGCCAGAACACGTGTATGGTGCAGGGCAGTGCTAGCTATAGAGGATCGTGGTTATGCCTTCTGATATTTCACCCAGCGATAACACATGTGCTGCTCTCTGCACCAGTGTCTGCTTGCAGCAGGTTGCATGGATCACGCTAAAGGCATTTCTTGGAATAACTGTGTGCCTTAGGATATTGCTGTAGATTTGGGAAAGCGTGCTTTATTTTTAAACTTGATCTTGCGGGGATGCAGGTTTGCAGGCACAGACATTTCTGTCTTTTCTTTTCTCCTTGCGAAAGTTAAAGTTTAAAATGTCAGTTGGTGTCAGGAGTCTTTCTTGCTAATCACATTATGAAGACCCAGGTCTTGCAAGGTGTTGTATTTCCTTTCTTTGATTTAGCTTAAGCAGCAGTTATACTGTCAGAACTTAACAGAGTTCAGACCCTCAGTTTGATTTTCTGTTTCTTGGACCAAAACCCAGCTGAGGATAACAGAGACAATTGTAAAGTTACCTGACTTCACCATTGCAAAATGAATTGATGGAAATAACTGACTCCTCTCAGTTGGGCTTGTATTGTCTAGCCAGGTATGATAGGTCCTCTTTCTCTTTGATAATATTTTTGTAATATCCTGCCCTGCTCCTCAGAATCCTTAAAAGACATCCGAAAAGCATCAGGTCAGAGAAGGCAAGTTACTTGTTTTGCTTTGTAGCTTACCACTGTATAGTGTGGCATGCGGGTAAGTACATTACAAGTGCAGGAGTTTGAAGGTTATGAGTTCAGAGAGCATCTAAGAATTAAAAAAATAATTGCAGCTGAGGGAAGTATAGGTTAACACGCAATTTTACTTTACTCTGGACTATTGTACCCTCAGTAGAAAGGTGTAGAAATCTCCATAGACTGACTCCAAGCTGGAGATACTTTAACTCATCTTCCAGGGAAGCCTGTTTCTCTCTACTGACTGTACAGGGGACTAGACTTTTTATTTAGTAAGGTAAGTTAGGTCTTCCTGCCTGTTATTCTTCTGCGCCACAACAGGGCCTTGATGTCAAGCTCCCAGGTAGAGGAGCACAGCAGACTTGCTCTGTGGCGTGGCTGCGTTCCTTTCCTTACCTATTTTAGCATCCCTCTTTGTAAGGAGACATGTCAGGATTTTTGCTTCCCCAAAGAGTTGAGAGTAGATGACTGCGAGGGCGGCTTGAGACAAAATGTTATGAGTAATGCTAAGTACTGTATTATTGATTAAAGTGTAGTATTGTTATATGAGCTGGCGTTTGTCCGCTTGTGGCTCTGCTTTATACAAATACAGTTTGGCAAGTGTTGAAAGCAGTTTTTGATGAATGAAGTCCTGGTCGCTGTATATATCACTGCTTGGATCCTTGTTACTGAAACAGGAATAATTCTAATTCTAGTCTCTTCCCAGGGCAAAAAGCATGCTCAGAAAGTTCGTCATTACATCCAAATGCACAGTGAGAAAGATGAGGGGCAGGAGCATGGCAAACAGAAGAAAATGGATTGTATCAGTTTTCAGGTGACTATTCCTCTTTATCCTTAAATAAAATATTTCCTTGTATACTTCAGTGAGTGCTTGTGACTGAGCTTGCCCTTGCCTGGTTTCAGATGGATGGGAGCACAGTACTGGACAAAAACAAATACTGCAATCTCTGCAACATGATTTTTACTTCCCCAGTTGTTGCTTTGTCTCACTACTTGGGAAAGATCCACACTAAAAAGCTGAAGCAATTATCAGGAGGCCAAGCCCACATGCCAGCACAGAGCATGCAGCCTATTTCTGGTAAGAACTAAATAGTTTGCTCTGTATGTGCTTTCCTGTCACTCTCTGAAACAAATAGAAAGAAGCGTCTTCCTACACTTGCCACACCCCTATGCCTTCCTATTCTGCTGAAGCTGTGGAGCTGTCTTGTGGTAACTCCTTAGGTGAATAAACAAGGATACCACCCTGTGCAACTCTGAAGCCACGGAACCTTGCTTTCAGATTCCCTATCTTTCATTGACTGAAACTGAAGGCAAATATGTCTCATGTTTTATTAATGAAAGGTGTTTATTGTTGTTCTGAGAAGTCACTGCAGTTCCAACAAGAAGTTCCCCTGATAAATTAATATGATGTGGACTAATTGTTTTTTAATTTCTCAAGCAACACTGTATTTAAAGATGGAGCATAGTGTATGTGCTCTGAATCGCCCTATGCAGGGTACAGCTCTCTTCTCGGGCTGCATAAGGACCTTAGAGTGATCAGCCATCAAACACAGATGATTTTTAGGTATCTAATGGTGGGGTTTCTGAATATTCTAAGGTTGTGTTCCTTATCAGTCTGTACTTTCATATCCTTGCAAGGATTAAGATACTTTATAGTCTCTTGCAAGTAGTTCAGCACCCAGCATACTGTTATCCCTTCCAGCTCTGTAGTTCTGCAGTCACCTGTTTTGCTCTATGGAATTGTTTTAGCCTTTATTTTGCTGTGCTGTCAGCAGATTTATCCTCTGCTTCCATGTCTCCAGCTTTACAGAAGCCATCAGCTGAGAAGCCCTTGCTGCCTTCAAAAGCTGAAGAGTCTTCATCATCCTCCAACACAACGCTGAAGTTAAATGATCCAGACAAGTACTGCAAGCTCTGCTGTGCTCCATTCAATAATCCAGTCATGGCCCAGCAGCATTATGTTGGTAAGAAACACAGAAGAAATGAAGCACGGAGGAAGATATTGGAGGAGCTGGGAGACAAAGCCATCCCTGCAGAATCCAGCACAAATGGTAAGCCAAACATGAGCAGGTGTTACAGTCTCTGAGTGTAGCTTGAGTGCTCAGTTCTGATTTGTTCAAGGAACTGCTCTGATGTGTGCAAGGAAATGGTAGTCTTCTCCTGTGTTGCAGAACTAGTTCATTTCTTCCTTTCAGTTTGGTCTATGAACTGCTGAAGTTCCATATCTGACAGCTGTAGGTTGGAAGATATTTCTTACTGACTTGGAGACCCAAATTCAGTCTTCACAGAGTTCTGCAGTCAAATTCAAAGGATCATAAAAAATGGCCCAGTCCCCTAAATCCAAGGCCAGGATCAGTTTTATCTGTGTCGTTAAGATGTTCATCCACCTTGTTCTGAAAAAAATGTCTGTCCTGGAAACTCCACAACCTCCATGAGGACGATCTCCCAGGACTTCTTGATCTTTACCTTCTCGATCTTAAAACCTTCTACTGACACTGAACTCAGCTGTTTCTGACCACAGTGTATTTCTTCACTGTGCACAGAACAAGAAGCAGACACAAGAATTGAATCATTTGTTTCCTTTTTGTTGCATTCTTTCAGTAATTGAAAACTGGTGTCATGTCTTCCCATAACCTTTTATTCATGAGACTGGTTGCCATAATTATTTTATAAAGAAATTTGTTTCCTAAACAGTTGTTCTGTAGCCTCCCATCAGGACTGTCTCCAGCTGAAGCACTGTGTTCAAAGCCAAGGCCCTGTTGCTGTGCAACTTCCATTAATTTCAAGGGGGCAACATCTGATCCTGTGCAACAGAACTGTCAATCCTTTCTTTAGTAAGGAATTCAGAATCCTACCTGATAGTTAAAAGTCATTGAATCATAGAATGTTCTGAGTTGGAAGGGACCCACAAGGATCATCAAGTCCAACTCCTGTTCCTGCACAGGACAACCCCAAATTCACACCATATCACTGAGGGCACTGTCCAAGTGCTTCTTGGATAGCATCAGGATTGGTGCCGTGACTGCCTCCCTGGGGAGCCTGTTCCAGTGCTCCACCACCCTCTGGGGGAAGAACCTTTTCCTAATATCCAACCTAACCCTCCCCTGGCACATCTTCCTGCCATTCCCTTGGGTCATGTCATGGGTCACCAGAGAGAAGAGATCAGTGCCTGTCCCTCCTCCTCCCCTTGTGAGGAAGCTGCAGACCGCCATGAGCTCTGCCCTCAGCCTCCTCTTCTCCAGGCTGAACAAACCAAGTGACTTTAGCTGATCCTTATGCACTTTCTCCTCTAAACCCTTCTGGCCCTCCTCTGGCCACTCTCTAGTAGCTTTATATCCTTAATGTACTGTGGCACCCAAAACTGCACACAGCACTCAAGGTGAGGCTGCACCAGCACAGAGCAGAGCGGGACAATCCCTTCCCTCACCCGGCTGCGATGCAGTGCTTGATGCACCCCAGGACACGGTTGGCCTTCTTGGCTGCCAGGGCACGCTGTTGGCTCCTGTTCAACTTGCCATCAGCCAGAACCCACAGGTCCCTCTCTGCAGAGCTGCTCTCCAGCCCCTCGTTCCCCAGTCTGTCTGTACATCCAGGGTTGCCATGCCCCAGGTGTAAAATCTGGCACTTGCCCTTGTTAAACTTCATACAGTTGGTGATTGCCCAGCTCTCCTGTCTGCCCAGATCCCTCTGCAGGGCCTCTCTGCCCTCGAGAGTGTCAACAGCTCCTCCCAATTTTGTGTCACCAGCAAACTTAATTAGTATTCCTTCCAGTCCTGCATCCAAGTCATTAACCAAGAGATTAAAGAGTACCAGCCCCAAGATGGATCCGTGCTGAACCCCACTAGTGACCGGCCGCCAGCCTGATGTAACCCCATTTACTATGACCCTTTGAGCCTGACCCATCAGCCAATTGTTGGTATAAACCACTCTCATTAAGCCATGCTATAATTTAAACAAAGCAAAATGTTTTAATGCAAAGCAATAGCCCACTAGAATTAATGCTGCATTTTGCTAATGGTTGAGGCTATTGGGTTTGCATGGGGGAAAAGGGTTACTCACTGGTTTCAGAATACTTAGGTCTATGGATGACACAGCTTGTAGGAGAGGCAAAAATGACAACCTAGAAAACAAAAGGGTTTTCTTCATCTGACCTTACATCATATTTGCCTGAGGCTCTGTGTACCATATTCATAATGTACTGTATTGACAATTCCCTCATCATCTTCACAGGGTTGAACCAATTTTGCGTGAACATTTGAAGAGTTAATGTTTAAACTGATCTTATTTTAATTAAATCTGGACTGATTGGGTTGGTATCTGTTGGTGCTTGCTTTGCGTCAAGTATTTACAATAGTATTTAAATTAGTATTTAATTTTTCAGTACAGTTCATTCTCATCAGCACATGACAACAGTTTGCTGGAATTCTCTTGGATCACTTCAGTCATCAGAAATACTCTTTGTTAATATTTAAACCATGGTTACACTGCAACTGTACATCTTGCCAGCTTCCTTCATAAATATTATTCTAGTGTAAAAATTGCAGCAGAGACTTTATATCTGTCTATAAATGTTGTTTATGGGAATGTTATGTTAGAACACTTGAATGGGAAGGAGTCATGATGTGCTTTGAGTTTTGCCTTTCATTTGTCTCTCTAACCTACAGGTTCCTTTTTTTCAGCAGTTGGGGTTGGTCATTACATGTGCCTCATATGTAATGTCACACTTACGTCTATAGAAATGTACCAGTCCCATGTGCAAGGAAGTAAGCACCAGGTTAAGTAAGTCAATAAGTCTTTTGTTGCTATTCCTCTGTAGTTTGTACTTTCAAGCTTTTTCATTAGCCCTATTGTCTGCTGTTAACTGACTTTGATTGGTTCCTGTTTTTTTTTGTTTCGTTTGAGGTTTTTATTGTTGTTTGGTTTACTGGTTTAAAGGGGCACTGTCCATTTAAATATACTTGTGACTGAAACTTAGTCTTAGAGGTCCCACGGCTATATCTTCAATGACAACCCACAAGGGAAGGGTCCTGAAACCTGTACAGTTTTCCCACTTATTTTGCTATCTGGGGATAGCAGCACCTGTTTTGGTACAGTATCTTCAGTGCTCAGTCTAGAAGGAAATGGTCCGAACTTAAAGATTCCTACTGACAGGGCAAAAAGTCCTTAATCACAAAAAGTGCAAACTTTCCATCCGTTGTGTTGCTTTCAGGATTCCATGAACATGCATCTTATATTGGGCATAAGATCATTCAAGGGGTAGATAGCTCTTGTACTTTCCCTTTTACCCAGAAGAGGGCTTGTAGGCTGTGTTAATTGCAGAATGGACGTTGTGGTGGTTTAAGATGTACTTTTTAGAGATTGCTGTGCAAATAGGCTAAAATTCAAATTGCTTACATGTTAAGCATTTTGATAAGATATTTAAGTGAAGGTGCAATAATAATACAACCCCAAGAGACTGATGTAGAACTGATATGATTTTAAAAGTTTGTTTAGTCAACAGAATTAGTGTCCCCAAAAACAGCAGTGTAGGGAACTGCTACAGGCCTATCTATAGTTTAACAAAATGAATGTATAAAGCTGGTGAATTAAGGCAGAACAAGATACATTTAAGGGATGAGTCTTCAGAGCTGTGCTTCCCACAGGGGATTCCTTTCATCTAACCACTTTGTCTTCCAGCCTGAGGAAAGGGAGGGTAGAATATAAACTGATAGGTAGTTTTGCCTTGGGAGCACGTTTATCTTGTTTGGGGTTTTTAGCAGTCCAGGTTGGTTGTTTCTGTTGTTTTGTTTCTGCTGTGGAGTAACACAGTTTGTCTGAAATGACCGTACCACAACTGTTCAATAGAATGAATCTCATAAAGAAATTAGTAACTTTATTACCTAACAGTCAGTATATAATGTAATTGCTTCTTATCTGCAGCTAATTGGAGATTAGTTAATAAGACAGAATCTTAAATTTTCTTTTTAAAAAGTAGTTTTAAAAATTTATGAAGTCATTTTAAAAGCATCTTATTATTGCAGCAGCCTAGGTCACAAGAAACTTATCTGGTCTTCATGAAGCTATTCCAGATTTTCAGTTTTCACAATGAGTAAAACCTGTTCTATACTTCAGCTTTAACTTCAGCTCTATAGATATGATTTTGTGTAATGGGGTCTATGTAGTTACACAGAACAACATGCTTGGAATATGTTATTTTTCTAACTCTGGAAATACAACTTTTTTTTTAACTCAACAAATGCTAAGCAAATTGGTCAGTATTAATAACTAAGACTTTCTATCCAATTCATGCAGAGAAACAGTGCTCATCAATCTCATTAAGAAATCAAAGAAAACATACAACTCCTTTCAAGATGAATCAACAGATTACGTTAAAGTTCAGAAAGCTAGAGGTCTAGAGCCAAGAAGGTATTTAGGAAAAGCAGAAAAGGACGAGTTTCAAGATAAAAACATTGAAGAGGGAAGTGCCCTTGGTGAGGTTATATCTTCAAACTTTAACTGTGAACAAGAATGCTATTCCAGCCTTTTCTCAGAAACCCAGTCACCTACATATACTGGGGAAAATAGATCACTAAGCTGGCCATCAGCTTGTGAGCATGCACTAGAAAATATACCTAATTGTTGCTATAACAAGGGATTCTGTAAAGAGCAAGAAGAGCAAGCATCTGAGGTGGCCATCATCAGAGATAAAAGCTTCGGCCCGTTGGTTGCAGAATCTAAGGACTGCTACAACCTTATGCTTGCTGAAACTTCTGCTAGCTCCTTCAGAAAAGAACTTAAGTTTCAGATAAAATATTTTGAGGAGGAAAAATACATTGTTGAAGAGCTGAAGTGTGAGAAAGAAGCCACAAAGCAGAAAAGGAAGGAAAGTATTGAAGCTGCAGATTTTGGAAAAGAAAATCAGAAGCAAAAGAGAATTAAATTTGACAAAGACTTGGTAAGTAAGAAGAAATCAAGATGTTATAAAGACAAAAGACTTAAAGAAAACCCCGCTGAGAAAGAGAGCAAAAAGGATAAAAAGAAGCCAGAGACAGATGGCAAAAAAGAAGAGGAGCTACTTTGGGATGAATCTGTCTTGGGATATTGTTAAAGGTTTTGCTTAGCTTTAAGAAGTTGATTCTGTTTGTAGACTCACTTAACCATCTTGTACTATACTAGGACTTTTGGTTTTTTAAGCAAAGTTTTTGTTCCAATCTGGAAGTGCAAAAAAGCCCATCTTCTGAAACTTTTGGGCAATAGGTAGGCATCCATTTTTAATCATCTTACACATACAGCAGCCATTACAGTGATGCGAGTTTGAAAGTCTGTAATCTCTTCTGGAATATACCACAAATAAAGGTCAGTAGCTTACAGAACACTGTCGGAATTTCACCAAAATGTATAGCTTCTTTCTAATATTAATGGTGCCTCCTATTGAGGTTTATACTGTTCTCCTAGAAAAGTACATAAACTCATAAGATAAATAAGGGCACTACAGTCTTCCTGGCCATGTCTGTAACAACTTCTCTGACAGATTTAAAAGCAGAATGTGAAAGGCTTTTGATTCCAGATCTTACTTGCTATTGGGGGTGTTTTGGGGTTTAGTTTGGTGTTTTTTGTCACCCATTTCCAAGTGGAAAATGAGTCTATTAAACATTGTCTAGTAGATATTTCTCATTGTAATCCTGATTTTTAGTTTAAATTAGGAAACACAGAAAAGGTGCAATATACAAAAATAATTGCTAGCATGAGGCTACCTTCTGCTTCGTTCACTCTAAGTAGTGTACAGAAGGAATATTAGAACAAAGCTAGATTTGTGATCCAAACAATGCCCTGAAAAATTAGTGACAGCTTTGTATTTCCATTTTAAATGTTGTGTCACCAGACCTTCACTCACAATGTGGATCTACCTTGTTGTGGCATAAGCACTGATGTCCTACGTAACTGCAGTTAATTGAGAAACTTAGATGGTGGGGTTCAAGCTCTTGTGTTGCCCCCAGGACTCTCAGATGAGACCTTCAGTGAGCCATGGACACTGGAAATGCATCAGTCTCTGCAGGGCCTGGGGCAGGCAGGCTGCCCAAGAAGAGAGGAATTGCAGTGTCTGCCCGCACTGTGCAGAGCTGGGGTTGTGTAGAGGATTTGAAGCCTGTGTGATGTCTTACTGAAAGCTGCTGGATTGACTAAATACAGTTCAGTTCTGAAAAGTCATAATTTAAAAGCAATTTCTTAAGACACCATTTAGGTATCTCTCTTATTGCTTTCAGGTTGCAAGAAAGCTTTTTTCTGAGCCTTGATGTGGGATCTGAAAGCCATCATGCTGTTGGGTTGCACCACTTAGGCTGCACTTTCCACCGGCTTAGTCTGTTTGTAGAGGCACCTGTGCTGAGCTGCTGCTCTCAGTAAATCTGTCCAACTGAAACTTTTTGTTGTGGGTTGTTGTGGTGTGGGATGGAGTAGAGACCAAGGCCCTCAGGCCTTGAATTCTGTCTGATTTGTCTTAGTTTTAGTTTTGCGGGTACAAGAAGTAGGTTGAAAAGCCCTGAAAATAATGTAGTCTGCTTTATTTTTTAAGGATTTGTGTTTTGTGGTTGATTGCAATCTTGGATTTAGATTTTTCCTGTTGCTAACTACTCAGATTTATAACTTTATCAGCATCTGAGCTGTCAGGTAACTTAGTCCATTCTCTAACAGACAAGCTTAACTAGATACATGTACAACTAAACAAAGTTGAGCAGGAACATGTAGGTGCCAATAACAATTCCTTGGTCAGGAGTCTCAGCAACCTGAACTCGGAGGTCTATGGGCTTTAAGTTCAAAGTGTACATAGGTTCCTTGTTCTGGTCCCCTTTTCTGATCTCCCCTGGTCTTTGGTTCAGGCTGATAATGCCTCTGCTTTCTTCAGTGGCTCTTTTTCCTTGCACAGGAGTTACATGCCTTTCTGTGTCTTTCCAAGGACTCTTTCCTTGGCTTTCCTTAGCCCCTGTTCATCTAATGAGGGAGTCTCACGTCACACATTACTAACTTCTTTTCTCATTATTTACTTGGGAAGAAAGCGGATTCAATCAGAACTTACTTATGCTAGCTGTTGATGACAGTTGTGAGCTGTTGTAAATGCCAGCTGCAGGCTGCTTGTATTGCCCTACAGTGTAACTCGGGAGGTTTTTAAGCGCTCTCTCCTGTATATACTCTTTGCTGTGAGAATACTGTGGGCAACACTTCAGCTTGTCTCCCATGTAAGACAAATAACGACTTTCTCTTCTCCCAGGACATCTAGTTTAGCAAACCTTGGGGCACTGTAAGATCTCTTTGATATTTCTGCCACTCTGTCAGATCGGGCTGTACAAATATGGCCAGTGTCTTTCACAATTATTAGTAATGAACCCTTGCTCCAGTATGATCACATACGCCTCCTTTCCTTACGAAGTCAGTCTAAGAAAACAATTAGACCTCCGGCAGATGGAAAGGCCATGGTGTAGTACTCTGCTTTTGCACAGGGAACAGAGTAATTGAAGGGAAGTAAGCATCAGTTTACTTGCTTTTAAAATAAGAGTTGCACTTTTGGAAGTCAGAGAAGATTAACAGCTCTAAAAATACAGTAAAAGCATGAGTTGACAGAACAGGGGGATGTTTTCAGGTTTTTCAGTGATTATTCCCAGATCTGTACCTGAAGTCCATACCCTCCTTGCCTACCTGCTAGAAGGTGGTTGCACAAACTATATAGAATAGCTCTAAACAAAGTTTCTTGGCATCAAACATGAAAGATAAAATCCCAAAAGAAGTGTTCTTGCCACATTTTGATTAAACAATGATTAATCTATGATGTAAACGCTGCGAATGAGACATAGCAGATTCTCATCTAGCAGAATTGACTTATAGCTCTAATTTAGATAAGTGATATCCAATTTTCTAAGGTCATAAATAATTATTATTGTTCATGTGTTTCCTAATTGCCTTGTTCTTAGCCTTTCACATTTGTGCCAATAGTTATCTACATGCTAGATATTTTAAAATATTAGGCACAGAGATCAATGACTTTATTTGGCCTTTACTGTAAATAAGTCTTTTTTTACTTCTTAGCATCCAAGGAATCCACACTGTCTGTAAATGAAAACTAATTCTGCTCATCTGTTCCTCCCATTAAAACTACCAAAGTGTTACAATTCTGATTTGAGAACAAATTAAATCACAGATCCTTCTGTCACATCTGGGAGTTAGACTTGCAGGAGATCTGACTGGAGACCCCTTGAAGTCAATGGTGTTTTATGCAGGTACAAGGGTTCCTCTCTGAAGGCCCGACAGCACTAAATTTGATTTGTCTCCTCTTTCAGGAAACCTGTGTGCTGCTTGGCTTTGTGAAAGAGCTGTTGTATATGAAAAAGACAAGTTAGAACTGGGTACATGTAGCTGTTTAGCACTAGGGTTAGAACTGCTGTTTAAAGCTAGGCTTAAGTGAAGACTCCTGCATTTCAATTTTGGCTCCTCCTTGATTCATCAGGTCACCTGGATCAAGTACTGAATTCTTTCAGGGCCTCTTTTTTCATCTACAGATGGTGCAGAACAGGACTCTGGCAGATTTATTCTGCTCATGGTGTGTTCCTGAAGCAGACTGCTGCTTCCAGTTTTCCCTCCTCTCTCATGAAAGTTACCATCCCTGGGACATCCTTATGTCCCCACATCCGCTATTTTCATTCACAGGCAAACAGATCAGCTTAAACTCTGTAAGGGCAGCTGGCATTTGAGGGAGGCAAGGCCACCCTTCTGCTGGAGCAGGAATAAGAAATGCCTGAAAGCATTGGAGTTGCCTGTTCAATGAAGACGTAATGCTCACCTCTGAAAGCAGCTGTCTTATGAAGAGGGGCATGAGTGTACTCTTCTGCAAAATACTGTCACTTTTTTAATAGTTTGTTTTCATTTTCATGACTTTTTATACTTTGTTTTCCTTTTTATGATTTTTTTTTATACTTTGGTTTCATTTTCATGACTGGCTGCAGTATGTGAAATATTTGTAGTGAGATCCTAGTGCAAGGTCTGTCTGAAAAGAGCCACAACTGAAACAGGACAACTCTTTCTGCATTCTGTGAAGTGAGCAAGAAGTTGTTTTTGTGGTGGAAAGCTCTCATTTGAAATCTTGCAATAAACAGGAGAACCCCTGAAGTCACCTTGCATGCCCTGAACTCAGGCTGTGGTTTCAGCAAGGCACGCTGGGAACACCAGCACCTGGCAAGTTAACCCTACTGTTGGCCTATGAGACATATCCTCGTCATATCTAACCTGCTAACTTGTCTGAGCATATTGATTGAGAGGCATTCAACTGAAATCAGCGTCAATTGTCAATTGCCTGAATGCAACGTCTTGAGCTGCATCTCAAATTTACCATGTTTCTGTGGAATCAGATTACAGTGTAAAACTGTTGTTTGAGCTATTTAGAGGACTATTACAGTTTAAATGAAAGTACATTTTTCAGCATAGAGCTCTTGGCCAGCACTGCCATCCACCAGCATGGAAGCTGAGACTGTGCTTAATGGCTGTGTTTATCAGCCAGAACACCTAGATGAAAGCATCAGGGTGAGGACTGGGAGATTTGCATTCTCTTTCCAGCCTTTCCACAATTTTCTCATGTGATTTACAACTGCCAGGAACATGGTGCCAAATGAGCTCTTCCAGTTGCAGCTTTTTTAAGCTTAACATGTTATAGCTTCTGGTTCTTCACATTCACTGGTGGACATGACCTGAGGGAGGAGGTTACAGCCCTGTCAGACCTGCTCGTGTCTTCCCAGCTGTACCTGTTTCCTATCCTGCTTGTATTTTCAGAGTGAGGTAGTGAACAGCTAGGCACAGTATCTTTTTAACCCAGACCAGCTGGAACAGTTCTTGACTATACCCTTAAACTGGTGATGAATGCAGGTATCACAAAAATGGGTCACAAAAAATGAATAAATAGGAAACCATAAATGGGTACAGTGCCATAAATCTTTCTGTGGGAAAGCTTTGGAAAAAAGGCAACAGTGTTCCTCAGCTCCAAATAAGCTACTGTCCTTTATTTCAAAGGGCTCAATTTACAGTTGAAAGCAATGAAGTGCTATTTCAACCAGTTATTTCTGGCAGAGCAAAGATTTAGGCGTTGATTCCTATTGAACTTTAAGAAAACTCTGCTTTGATTTCAGAGTTACAGCAAACTGCCTGTCCAGCTTTGCTCCTAGGAGTACGCTGGCAATCACTCCTGCTCCAGGGTGTAAGACAGGGGCACAGGCATAAATCTGTTTCTACAAGTGACTGACATTTCCACAAGTCTGGAACACCTACAGGAGCCTACCTTGCACAGTGCGCTGAGTACCACTTGTATCACAGTTGGGCTTTGTTGTAGGATCAATGCTCAACAACACCAGGCAAAAACACAGATCCTTAGGTCACAGACCCTTTCTTCTTGCGTTGACAAGCTCAGGTCCTCACTGTTTCTCTTGTTAAGACATGAAAGTTTGAAATAAAACCAGAATCTCAATGCGGGGAATGTTGAAGAAGTGGTATATTGTACTTTTTTTCTCCAAGAGCTGTGGGGAAAGCTGAAAATCTCTGTGTGTGGGAGGGAGAGGAGATTTAGAAGAAATCTTTACAATGAACTGGGATTTCTTAGAATTAACAATGAAACTGTTCACAGCAATGTTCTGAGCACTAGCCTAACAAACAGTTGAAATAAAGTTGTTTTTCCCAAAGCTGAGTGCTAGGTGTTTCCAGACCATCTGCATTATAAATTCAAGATCCACAGGCTGAACCACAATTCTTGATAATATTGTGCTGTATGAGAATTATATTGACTATGATACTGGATCAGGGGGCCGGAGCACCTCTCCTACGAGGACAGGCTGAGAGAGCTGGGGTTGTTCAGCCTGGAGAAGAGAAGGCTGTGGGGAGACCTTATTGCCGCCTTCCAGTGCTTAAAGGGGGACTGTAGGAAAGATGGGGGCAACCTCTTTAGCAAGGCCTATTGTGACAGGACAAGGGGTGATGGTTTTAAACTAAAGGAGGGTAGATTCAGACTGGATATAAGGAAGACATTTTTTACACTGAGGGTGGTGAGACACGGGCACAGGTTGCCCAGAGAGGTGGTCGATGTCCCATCCCTGGAAACATTCAAGGTCAGGCTGGACAGGGCTCTGAGCAACCTGATCTAGTTGAAGGATGTCCCTGCTCACTGCAGGGGCATTGGACTGGATGACCTCTAAAGGTCCCTTCCAACCCAAACCATTCTATGATACCTCTTGCTCATAGCTAAGCTTTTTCTCTCAAAATGTTTCTTCTGGAACTGCGTTATATCAGTCTCTATTGATGCTATTTCTGAGTCACAGTGGCAAACCCTTCCTTTTTGTCCTCGGCAGAAAGGAGGGTTTCTATTTCTCCTCACTCCCCTGTGTCAGCAGTATGTCAATGGTTAACAACACAGTGGCATATAAACAGTACGAAGTACCGTGGCATATAAACAGGTTCTCCTTAGAGTGTTAATCAAAACTCTGAAGTCTGTATCCTTACATTTGTTTGACTTCATGTGCAGATGAAGTTTGTTCCTCAAGAGCACAATGGGAGAAGCTGTGGTGGCTTTCTGCATCAGCTTGGTTCTTTCCTACCCTGCTTTCAGCCTTTCTGAAATCCATCTCATGTGTTTAAAAAAAAATATCACTCTGCCTTGCTCAGCTTTACCCTGGTAATGTTCCCTCTCTTGCTTTGCACTCCCCACATTGCTGCAATGCCAGGAAACCAGTTGTGTCTCTGTCTGGTCAAATGAGTCAGCCAGGCAGGGTGTTGTGTGACTACTCAAATGTGAGACTTGACAGTGATTTGCAAGATTTGGCTCTTTTGCCCACTTCTTAGAGGTCCATATGAGTTTTGGTCCTGTAGCTTCATGCAAGTCCAGATGAAGGGACTGTGCAGGATGCGCTCGGCTCATGTGGGTTTCTCTAAGGCAGCACCTGGGCTTGCCTTCAGCAGCACCAAGTGCATGCACCGAGGTTCCTTGGCCGAGTAGCTCATGTCACTGGTGCCCAAGATGCAGAGGCCTCAGGGCCCCTTGGGAAGGCACCTTTTGCACCTGTGTTGCATGTAGTGTTCAAATTTGAATGTGCACCAACAATTCCTTCACACGTGAGCTCCTTCCCTGCTCCGCGCTGTCATGCTCAGGATAGAAGAGGATAACCTGGGAAGCCGATGTGAAATCAAGACCGCGATAGCACAGTTACATCCTACAAAGCAACATCAGACATAAAACCTACCCCACAGGTTTATGTAAAGTCTGGAGTTTGGGACCCTCTGTGAATGGTCAGCAGTTAGCTTTGCTGGCATTTTGTCTGTTCAAGCGCTTACAGATCTGTGATATTTTTTTGAAAACTCTCGGGATGAGTGTCTCTTCCCTGCTAAGTTATTTCACGTCACTCTGAGGGTATCTGTGCTCACAGCCTAAGCAAGCAGATGTACTCGTTTCCTTAGAATTGCCCTCAAAATGTGAGGATTGTATGGAAGGGACTTTGCTTTAAGGAAAGCTCTCAAATCTCATAGACAAGGTGATGCCAGCTGCTTCACTGCCTGCCTTCTGGTTTGTTTACACCTCTTTTTCTTCTTTTTTTGAGCTCAGCAAATGAAGAAATCAGACCACACGCACCAGCCGCGCTCATTCGGGAGTGCCGGTTGCCGACCCCGGTGCTGCGCCTGTGGTGAAGGCGGTGTGTCGCCCAGCCTGAGCAGAGCTGGCATGCTGCCTGCCACGCAGCTGCAAACAGGGGCTTGCTGGGCACGGGGTATGTACGCCGGTGCACAGCTTGTGTTTCATCTTTCTGCTCCATTTTTGAAACAGCAAGGAGCACCACTTGGTGAAGAAAATGAGGTTGAGGCAACACCCACAAGCTGGTGCCTAACTTGACCTCCACTGTGTAGCCTTATCCACTCTCCAACTCTCATCTCATATCTACATCATCTTTCGTTATGATTTTACTGGCCCACGTTAGCCCTGGAAGCTAATTGGGTTAACCTTATCGGTCAGATTTATGAACAAGTGTGAAGGAAATGAGGACAGACACACCACCGCTTTTGTAGCAGTACTTTCTTTTTCATTGGCTGATGTGCTGTGGAGGCAAATAAGTCTTTAGGTTTTTTCCTTTTTTTAGCAATGTTTTATAGAGTATTCTGATGCTGTTTGGTTAGCCAAGCATAGGCAAGCAGGCATCTTTGTAGCATTACTGCAACATTTGCTAGTGGACAGCGAGGATAATGCAATGGGAGCCCCCAGTGAGATGGATTTGTAGTGTTTATGCTTCAGAATGTGCTGATGTGGCATCTGACAAATACAAGAGAGTTCAGAGGAGATCAGAAAATGGAATCATAGGCCGGTGGTGTCTAAGCAGTCTTAAAACTGTTAATAAATAAATATCTATTTCCCCTTGTAGGCACCTCAGGAAGGGGTTTAGTTTTGAGAACAGCTGACTACCTGCCGCACAGTAGCACTAAAAATCAAAGACGGTCCAATGAACTGTCTAAAAAGAGATTTGGGTGCCTTGTGTTAGGCCTCCAGGTTTGAAACTTCTGACCTTTGATGAATTTAAGGGTGGCTGTGGAAATGCTGCAGTCATTAAACTATCTGATGGCACCTACTGTCTGTTTACTTCCTCGGGGAATCTGTAAAGGTTGGTGTCTACCCTCTCTCCCTTGGGAGCGCTTGCTGCAAGGGGGCTTGTCTCCCCCACTACTGAATGACACTTGACTCTGACAGCGAGGTGAGTATGTCTTTGCTGCTCTCCTCTGTCCCCAGTAATGCCTGATCATATCTGGATTTCTGAAAATACTTGCGTCAGTCCTGTATACACAGCCAAAACATGTTTGTCTTACAGAAAATACACTAAGTGCAGAGAATATTGCCATGCAAACCTGTCTGTGTCCTTTGAATGCTTTTGGAAGGATGATACTAGAATAATTTGCTGGAATTGCATGAAAAAGCTAAACAAAGGGTTGTATTAAAGTACTGACTGAATGTTGCCAGTGACAGGGAATTTTTATTTCCATTTTCCTTTCTTACTGTGCTGGTATCAACCAGGACCTTCATTATCATACTGGGCAAGCCTTCCTCTGTCTGAGGGGTGGAAAGGGGGATATATGTACAGTGCAGGTGGTTCCAGCCATGACTTTCATCCCTGCAATGTTGGTGTCCTTGCATGGACCAGTGCAGCATCCGTGGGCATGCCGGGGACAGAGCCCGTCTGGGGAGGTGCGGTGGGAGGGCCAGGCCTGTAAATCTGTGTCCAGCTGCACAAACAGGTTATCAGGAAACAAAACAGGGCATGGGTTTGCTGGCTAAATGAGCACTCTTGTCACAGGACCAGTATGAGTAACGTACCTCAGTTTGATTGAGGGAGAAGTCACTAAGTGCACACCCTGCGGTACAAGCCTGGAGAAAGCGGTTTCTACAGAGGAGCTGATGTGTTGTAAATTCACACCATCGCTCACCTCGTAGAGCCGTGCCCTACAGCTGCTTCCTGCTCTCAGATCAGGTCAAATGGCATATCCACCATCACTTGTGCAGACATCACCAACTTTCTGTGCCTCTTGATAGAAGTAATGCAAGGCATTACTTCTAGAGATGGTGGGAAGAAAGGGAAATACAGTTGAAAGTTTAAGGGGGATGCTTGTTCCCCCTATCGTCCAGCCTGCACTATTCCAAGTAACCTCATGTCTTTCTGTTCTCTTTACAAGTACTTGTGACTCTCATCCACTGGTGACACTGCTGACAGTGGCTGGAGGAACAAGGGCATTTTGATTGCCCCACGCTGTAGAAGGCCCAATTCTTAATTACACTGTCTTTTGTTAGCTTTGCCAAACTCAACAGTCGTGCCAATGATAGATCTCTCTCAAAATTGGAAATTGTTTCTATTGTGTTTTATTTTTCAAGAAAATGGGTGAACCCATAAGAATTCCTTGCATTTCCCTCTGTGGGATATAACTTCAGTCATTTCACCGCTCCTAAGAGTAAACTACCTCCCTACTGAGTTATTCATGACCCTTTCTCAGCCAGGCTGATGTATATCTGATCGCTTCCTGAGTCTGCTGAGAGGAATAAATCAAGCGCCTCCCTTCACGCTGAGTGCTGGCATATCACAGAATTTCTCTGGGACTCTACAAAGCAGAAAAAAAATCAACACAAGCCAGAATCTGTCCCACATCCCAGATGAGCTACCCAGCTTTTTAGCTCTCAAACCAACGCTCCTTATTGTGCCTCTGAGCCCTGATGCTCTTCTTTATTCTGCCTCCTCATTTCTTCCATCCTGCCCATACATAATAAATGACAATCAGCCAGGATATAGCACGCTGCACTGTATCGCTGTCCAACTGCATCACCCTGTCCCTGGGGCTTTCTCGCTCTTCCCTTCTTACTGCTCTGCTATAATGTGTCACGTCTACAGTAAATTTAGAGATCATAAGTAGTTGGGGCTGGTATCCAGCTTCTCTGTGAATCACCCGGTGTGCTCTGGGGCGGAGTAAAATGCTTGTGAGCAAAAGGAACTGGGGGACAGCTTGCCTAACACATCCAGAGATAAGCAGATGCTCTGCATGGAAAACAGGCTCCTTGGGTTAAATTACGTGTTTGGTACCTTCCTGTCCCTTGTGGGCTCTTTTTAGACTCTCCAGAGGACCCAAGCATGTCTTGGTTCCACCAAGGCTTATTTTTACATCACTTGTTCCACTTGAGTCAAAACTGCTTTGCAGCAGCATCTTAGCTCCTAGTTTTCAAAAGTTAATCTGATTTACCGCCACAGGACTAGACCAGTGGGTCTAGTGATCTGCCGCATTGATCTTCACAGCCTAAAGCGGAGGCAGCCAGGCTGAGCTAGCTCTGAAAACTGCCTCTTCGATCTACCAAGCTGGAGCCGAGGAAAGCCGGTGCGTTGCAGATGGTTTGGGGGTTTCCACAGGCCACAGCTTGCATGCTCTGCACAGGCAGACTCCCACCTGCTCCAGAACACAGAGGACAGGGACAGAAACACCAGAGGATCAATCCGTATTACCCATTTGGCTTGCAAAAGCAGGCAAGTCTGGGTAAAAATCTTTCATGGGATCTGCTGAAACCACTGGAAAAGCAGACAAAACCTCTGGCTCAAGGTCCTGCCCCCAGGCTGCACCCGAAGTCTGTCGCAGCTGCAGAGATACTGCTGCTACCGTGAAAACAGCCCTCCTCGGTTTGTGGTGATAAACAAACAACACTAAAAGGGCAGGGGGGAGCTTCATAGTTTTGCAAACTTTCCAAACCTAGGTGCACCGTGTGCTGGCTCTGCAGAGGGCAGCAGCTCGTTGCAGCTGCAGAGGATGCTGTGCAGGGGTCTGCATTCAGCTAAAGCCTGTGTGTAGATGTAGGAACCCTTTTCCCTATGGCTATACCATCATCCCAGGGCTAATCCTTGCCATGTCACGCTGTCCCGGTGCAAGTTTGGGACTGAAGAGTGGATAATGTGAATTTTCTGTGGTTCCTTTTTCCTCTACAGGTTCCCAAAACAGGTTAGAGGGGTAAAGGGTTTGTATAAAAGGGTAATTACTCACAGGGAAAATAATTCTTATTAAACGCGTAAGGTGTTAGCAAGTAAGAAAGGTGATTTAACCAAAATAATTGTGTTTTCTGTGAGGCTTTGTTATGAGTAAAATGAAGGGAGCAGCAGAGGGCAGCAGGCACCGACCCTTTCCACGGTGGGTTGGAGGGCTGGGGGGAGAGTTCAGCCTCATGTCCCAAGGGTGAAGGGGGTGTTTTCATGGTGATTGGAGGGGGAAAAAGGACTTCTGTGGTTTTAGGCAGTGATTTATTTATTGATGTTTTCATGAGCTCTGTTATAATCAGTGCTCATTTAAGAGAAGTGTCTTTATCAAACCCATATATTGAAGTTTCACTTTTTTTTAAAGAAAAGTGTGCTGTGGCTATATGCCGTTTCGTTGCACTTCCCAGCCCAGTGCTTTTGAAAAGTGGGTTTTTTAACTCATTCTCGAGCTAGCCCAGCAGTTCCTGCTGGATTAAAGGCCAGTTCTTTAATCTTTTTATTTCAGCCCGGATTGCAAAGGGCTTTTTGTTTGCATAACACCCCACCAACACCACCCCGCACCACCACCCCCTCCGCCCCATTCTCAGAGAGAGCAGCGCCTCCAAGGTGAGCTCAGACACATGAGCTGGAAACGAGGTGGTTGATTTATTTTTTGAAATTGCCAATGTTTTTAAATCATTTGAGACCCCTTATGTATAGTTTAGGGCTCCTTCTGGATTCAGTGGCAGGGGGTGATGCAGGATCAGGGAGGGAGAATGAAAGAGGGGAGCGGGTTTGTGCACCAGCTCAGACCCCCAGGGAGAAATCTTTGTGTTTCAGCAGAGAGAAAGTGAGTGAGTGAGAAAGTGAGTGATATTGGCCTATAAAAGGGAAATAAAACCCTTTTTACCAGAATTTCTCTTTACCAGTGTAGGCAGTTACAAGCCTGGGTAACAAGTAGCTGAGCAGGCAACGATTGAATAGACAGTCCATCCTCTAACAGACAGATTTTATTGAGTACATGCACAACTAGGCAAAGCAAAGCGGTGATGTCCAGGCTCCAAAACCAAGATCTCACCAATCCGTTGGCCAGACGTCCTGGGAGTCTCGGGAACCCGGAGATGGTTACTGTCAAGGTCCGTGTGGATTCAGCTCCTTTAACTCCAAGGTGATTACAGGGTTTTCATTCTGCTCATCTTTTATCATCTTTCCAAGTCTTTGAGGCTGGTAACACCTCTGCCAACTTCAGTGGGTGCTTTTCCATGCTCAGGCATTACATTCCCATCTCTTTCCTTCCAAAGACAATGTCCTTGGCATTCCTTATCCCCTTCTCCTCAGCTTAAGGAGTCTTAAATCACACACGAGCAGCTTTTTTTCACATTAGCATTTGGGGATGGGAGGTTCAAAGACAAGTTACTTATGCTAACTTTTTTACTGTGAGGGTGATCAAACACTGGAACAGGTTTGCCCAGAGAGGTTGTGGAGTCTCCATCTGTGGAGATAGTCAAAACCCAGCTGGACACAGTCCTGGGCAATCTGCTGTAGGTGACCCTGCTTAAGCAGGAAGGGTTGGACTAGGTCATCTCAAGAGGTCCCTTCCAACCTCAGTCATTCTGTGATTCATGCCAGCCACAGGCTGCTTGGCCTGCCCTCCTCTCCTGGATGGCCCTCTTAAACAGAGGAGGCCATCCCTCACATCAAGGTCTGGTATGGCATGTGTCCCCACCGCTCAACGCCTACTGGGTTGCAGCCAACAGCGGAGCTAAAAGTTCTTCTTGGTGGCAAACACAGAGGCCAACCCAGTCTTGCCCTTGACTATGGTAGGAGGCGCTTGGCCAGCCCCAGTCCTTTCATCTGGGTGTCAATGCAGAGCTTCACCTGCCTCAGCCAGTAACAAGTCACTACCATGGCAAAGCACATACAGATTTGCATTAGCAGTATAACTACAATGGGGTGCAGCAGCATGTTGAAGATGCCGGTGGCCGTGGGGGACCAGCCGAAGAAAATTTCCCACCAGTGGTGTTCTCCCACCCTCTTAATTCGTTCCATTACCTGTTTTATAACACTACCATCATGATGTACAGTTATTAGGATTTTTTTAGCTTCTGCCTTAGCATTTTCTAACAGCTGCTGTAACTTTGCATGCTCTAACATTTCTTTTATGAGTGACAAATCCATACCGATGGGGGTCGGGGTTATACTACGATACAAGGTATAGTTTCTGATTAGCAACTGGCTAGTAAACACAGGTGGTTTATACACAAAATCACAGCCTCTAATAGTAGCTACATTGCAAGCACACATATTTGAGTCATTAAACACGGTCTGGTTATAAACTTCGTTAATTTGCACGTATTTACACGTCGTTCTAAAACACACGCACCCTTTCCCTACATACACTAACACCGTTCTATTACTGCTCTGGGGATTGATCTCAAAATGACATACCCCTTCTTTGGTGTCAAAGCAAACATCGCTCGCCTTAAGGGCATCATCTTCGCATATGAATCCCAGCCCCCTTTCCAGAATGCAGGCTTCCAGATCTACCGATTGCCACTTCCCATCAGACACTCTTGCCCACATGCGGTGGTCCAGGGGGTAGACCACAGACCCGTTTGTGTTAACCCCCAGGGCCACGATGGGGTAGACCTTTTCAATGCGGGCCTCTGCCACAGTCAGGACGTGGGCGATGACTGCATTGAGGACCTGGTCGTGGGTGAAGTTGACGAGCCTCCACCAGGCTTGGAGCTGCCGCTCCTTCTCTGTGGCCGCGTCCCACACAATCTTTCGGATCTCAGTGGGGAGGACGCCGTTGTCGCCGTCTCTCAGGATACCTGCAACAACACTCTGCACCCATATCTGGGCCTGGATGCAACTAAGAGCAAGAGAGACGTTATTTTGTTCGATGCCCAGAGCTCGCAACAGCACCTGGTGATCTTTCTCACTTATTTGTTCCCAGGTGGGCAACACCTCTGACACGAGCCATTGCCCCATCCCAAGGCTGGCCAGGGATGAATTCAGGGGGTTGAGGAGGCCCTGCACGCCCGAAGTGACAGCCTCCAACTTGTTGGCCAAGACCTCAACGTTCATGCTGTTGAGGACTCCCAGCCCAGCGCCTCCTCCTCCCAGCGCTGTGGCCAGCAGGTCTCTCCTGGCCCGGGTCCCCTGGATGGAGCGGCTGTGGAGCCACGCCAGCCAGCCGGTGTTGAGGGTGGATAGGAAGGGGGTACAGTGCGGTCTGATGGATGAAATATTAACAGTGGACAGAGACAACACCACCTTCTTCAGTGACCGGACAGGCCCAGTCAACAGCTCCTGGATGTGATTTTGTTTGACTACATAAGGGCCTATTTTGGAAACAAAGGGGCGCAAGACAGCAATGATGGTAAACTCTTTTTTAAATCCTTCAGGGCCTCCTATCCACCACTTTCCTCCAAGCTCGGGGGACATTTCTACGCTCAGGTTTCCTTGACACCATACCTGGAGGTTTATGACCAGGTGTGGGCAACGTCCATAATCCTGATTATACCATGCAGCCTCCATGCCTAATTCAAATCTATTAAATGTTTTGCTCTCGCGGAGGCAGTTTACTGGCACAACCCACTTGCGGCCATTAGGGGCAGCAATAGTCATGGTGGTGCCATTGATTTGCATCGGGTCAGTTATACTTTCTTGGGAGTATTTAATTTCCAATTTTACTTGGTTGCCAATTTCAGCGAATTGAGCTGCATGCCAGGCCAAAAAATGGCACTTTGAGATCTTAATGGCAGCAAAGGAGTGCATCATGGTGCTAATCTTGAATTTAAAGGACAGCCCCATGCTGTTTTGTGCCCAGAGACAGACCACAAAGACTGGCTGGACCAAGGTAAAATTGCACCAACAGTCCAATTTTTCCATGGCACAGGATTTTTTCTGATTCTTCTTAGTTTTTACTTCCGTTACAGAGATTTGAGTTACTCGCTGGTGAGTGGATCCATTAATTACCCTGCACCCTACCTTTATTTCTTGTCCCACCTTCCCCAGCAGCTGTGGAAGTCTGTTTGTGCTATCCCAGCTCCACTCATTTTCCAAGTACACCTCTGTCCCATGCATAACCACCGTTGACAAATTTAAGCCTTTGTTAGAATTTAATCCCATGCTTCCTGTATATTTTGTGTGAGCTTGAGACCAGGGCCAATCGGTCCCAATTTTTGTGTACCTCCTAACCCTGTGCTGGGCTGTGGCCCATGTGTTGGAGTGCCTTTCTAAGTGGGAATGACTCACTTTTTGTCTGAGATGCTGATGGGTTGGTTGGGCATGTTGGGTGCTCAGCACTATGCACATACCAGAAAGCAAAGCAAATCCTGCAACCAGAAATTTGAAAGCATTTTCCCCGCAGCACAAACAGGGCTGGTGATGCCACGAAGTTCGCCCTTCCCTCCGGTCACAATCGCCTTCCATTTTCCTTTATCTGCAAAACATAAGCAAGACGGGCTCTCCAGCCCCGTTAATTTCCCTTCCATGCTTTTAACTGTGAAGAATGGAGCCATTTTTCCTGCCTTTTCGCCCCCTTTCTGATTTCTACCTGGTACATGGAGGGGCTGGCCTTGTTCACAACCCTAACAGGCCCCATCCATTGGGGTCCCAGCACCTGGTTCTTCTCTCTAACCCAGCGATACATTACCAGGTCCCCCGTGTTCCACTCCATGGGGTGCAGCAGCACTCCCAGCTGCTTATCCATCTTGGGGATGTTGGTCTCCTGCACCGAGGTGAGCTGGTGATACATAGCTGACACGGTCCTCAGCATGTCCTGGACCCATCTGTCTGTCAGGACACGGGGCTGCAGTTCGTCTGGTGGCTCCCCTCTTTGCCACCAGTGTCCTGGCAGCTTCGGACCTCTTGCAGGAGGCAGCTTTTGGGGAGAAGGCGTTTGAGATGCCACAGCCCCCCGTAATGCCAGCAGGACCAGTGGGAGCTTCTGATCCCAGTCTTTCCTTTGCTGGTTCACGAGCTTCCTCAGTGCCGTCTTCAGCAGTTGGTTGGGCTCCTCTGTCGAGCCAGACTTCTGAAAATGCCCCATGATGTGAAGCTTTTGCTTGATGCCCAGGGCTTGGCACACCTCTTTCATGACTTCTCCGACAAAGCGTTGGCCATGGTCGGAGTCGATCTCCTTTGGGACGCCCCACCGTGAGAAGACGTGCTCTACCAGGATCTTTGCAGTTGCGCTGGCCATGTTGTTTCGAGCCGGAAACGCTTCCACCCACTTGGTGAAGTTGTCACTGATCACCAAGCAATACCTGTTCCCTTGTGCTGTCTGGGGCAAAGGGCCAATAAACTCTATCTGCAACTTGCTCCATGGCCCAGAAATCCTCTGGTGGCCCAGGACGGCTTTGGCTGTTTTGGCATTGGGATTGTTGGCTGCGCATGTCAGGCAGTTGCTGACGTACCTCTCCACATCCTCTCTCATTTCAGGCCACCACCCAGCACCCTGCAGCCTCACCATGGTCTTGTCTGCCCCCAAATGCCCCTGCTCGTGAGCCAGGGCCACCAGCTCCGTCCGAACGAGTTCAGGCACCACCCAGACCGGGAAGTCAGCCCCCTCCCTCCGTGCCAGGACCAGCCCTGAGACATCCTTCCACACCTTGCACCCTTTATACTCCCTGACCTTCACTAACTCCTGGATGCTGGGGTCTTGTGCCTGCAAGCCCAGCAGGTCCACGCTCTCACAGTGTCTGCTGGGAGCCACTGACACGGGGCCATTCACCAAGGGCTTGCTGGACTTCCACATCAGCCCTTCCTTCGCACCTTGCTTGGCTTTGGCATCCGCCTCCTTGTTCCACTTGGCCTCCTCCGTTCCCTTCTTGTGGGCCTTCACCTTAATGATCTGAGCTGGGTGTGCCCTTTGCTCCGCCAGCCTCACGAGGTACAGCAGCTTTTTGGCATAGGTGACAGGCTTGCCATCGGCAGACTGCATGTTCCTCTCCCTCCAGAGCGGCAGCCATTGCAGTGCCGCCCGCACCACCCAACCCGAGTCTGAAAATATGGCCAGGGGCTGGTCTGCCGGCGTGTTTTCCAGGGCGGCCGTCACGGCCACCAGTTCGGCAGCCTGGATGGAGTGCGGCAGGCACTTCCCCTTCACCACCTCCCCAGTGCCCCAGTTGATGGCAGCATAGCCCGTGTAGGGCACCCCATCCTCCTGGTAGTTGGACCCGTCTACGAACCACACGACATAGCCTCTCTCCTTAGCCTCTTCCAGGCTGAGGCCGCTCTCAAACAGGGGCGCCTGCTGCAGCTTGGGCTCAGCCAGGGGACCCCCCGGCTCCTCCCCATCCCCCTCTCCACTGATTACCACTCCATAGGTGCCGGCTGAGGGGTCCCCAGGGACCTCCTTGTCAGTCAATGCCAATGCCCAGTTGGCCATCCTGGGACAGTGCAGGGGACCCTCGTCCCCCTTCCCTGACAAGACATACCTCACCGGGGTACGGGAGGTCCTCAGCAGCACTGGTGCCGACCCCACCAAGTACTCCCAGTGCTGCAGGGCCCAGGTCAAGGCTAAAACCTCCCTCTCATAGTCAGTGAACTGCTGCTCAGCCGGCGTCAGGAGACGCGAGGCATGGGCAACAGGGAGGAGATGGGCACCGTGCTGCTGGCCCAGGGTGGCCCACAGCCCCTTCCCCGTGCTGGCCAGCTGCAGGGTGTAGGGTCTGTCCCCCTGGGGATGTGCCAGCACAGGGGCTCGTGCCACGCTCTCCTTTAAGGTCTTCACTGCCTCATCCTGCTCTGGCCCCCATTCCCAAGGGATGTCCTTCTTTAGGAGGTGGCAGAGGGGGGCAGCTTTCTCTGCATAGCCCTCAACGAACTCCCGGGAGAACCTCAGGAGAGCCAGGAAGGACCTCAGGGTGGTGGCGTCAGCTGGTGCTGACACCTTCTGTATTAGCTCAACCCTCTGCTTCTCCAGTGAGCGCCCTTCCTCCCCCAGGGTCACCCCTAGGTAGGAGACCTCCTTCCAGCACAGCTGGGCCTTTGTGGGGCTGACCCTGAAGCCTGTCTTCTGGACAGCCTCCAGTACCTCTGCCAGCACCTCCAGGTTCTCCTCCTTTGTCCGGGTGTGGATGAGGATGTCACCGGCACAGGACAGCACACTCTCCCGGTGGCCAAGCTTCTCCCACATTCTCGTCACCTGCACATGGCAGATGGCGGGGGTGTTGTGGAAGCCTGGGGGGACTCTGGTGAAGGCAAATTGCCGTCCTCGAAGAGTGAAGGCAAACTTGTGCCAGGACTCGGGGTGCAAGGGGATGGCGAAGGATGGGCTGGTCAGACTGAGCACCGAGAACCACTCAGACCCCCGGGAGATGGCCACCATGATGTCTGGGTACTTGACCACCGTGGAGGTCCGCAGTGGGGTGACATGGTTCAGGGCGCTGAAGTCGACCGTTAGCCTCCATGTTTTCCCATCGGCTTTCCGCAGGGGCCACACTGGGGCATTGCTGGTGCTCTGCTGCTCCACCAGCACTCCCTGCTCCAACAGGGCTTTGACTGTGTCCCACAAGCCATCCTCAGCCTCAGCCGGGTACCGGGGCTGCGGCTGAGGCGGGGGATCTGGCCCTTTGACTGCCACGACAGTGTCAATCTGCCCGCAGTCCAGCTTGCTCCTTGCCCAGACCTGGGGGAACTGCTTCGTGACCTGTTTCACTCGGGGCTCCCACTCAGGGTGGACCAGGGGCTCAGGGGCTTTCACGGACATCACCCTGTGGCTTGCCGGGATGACAGGCGCATCATTTTGGGGGCAGTGTAACAGCGCCTGGTTTGCCAGGTCCACCACCACCCCCATATTTCTCAGGGCAGATATAGCTAAAATTCCCGGCTTTCCCTTCATTTCCATTTTCCCAAATTTTTCAGACCCTTTGGCAGTCCCAATTTCAAAGGGTACAGGCCCTGTGAATGGCACTGATGATTTTTGGTTGTTAGGCCCCGTCAATTCAATAATTTCACAGGTTCGGAAAAGCCCAGCTTTGTCAGGGGCCATATTCAAAATGGAATAAGAGGCACCAGTATCAATTAACATCACTTGTCCAAGCACCCCTCCTCCAATAGTTATATCAACTATCAGGCGCCCCCATGAATCGGTCTTAATCGGTGCCACAAAAAGGGGCGATGCAGGTGCCTGGCAGCCCTATTGCTGAGCCTTAGACCCCGGGTCAATCGGGTTGGAGCTGCTGTGCTTTTTGGCCTCGTGCAGGGCCAGTTTTTGGAAGAGCTCTGCATCTGGCAAGCCATCGATATCCTCCTGCTTCTCATATTTTATCAAGCGCTTCCTCAGCTCAGCCCGCCAAGGGTTGGACTTCTGAAACCTCAGCCCTTGTTGGTTCTCCTTCCCTGAACCACCCTTCCCATCAGGATCTTTTCGGTTGTCTCCTTGCATTTTTCTCACCCCTGCATTTTGGAAGGACATGGTTTTCCCTTTCTTCCCCCCCAGCATGTACCCTGGGAACGCCTGCTTTTGCAGCTCAAAATTCTGGGTCAGGATCTGCTCCAGCTCCGACAGCGGCTTTCTAGCCGCGTCCCCACCAGCAATCACCCGCAACGGGGGGGTCAGCCCCACCACCAGCGGCTCTTTGAATTCAGGCCTGTCAAAATTGAGGGGGGAGTCCTTTGAGCCAGGGAGCCCAGCCATCTGGTAGAGCATCTTCTTACGGTTAACATAGGCATCTGGCCGCTCCTCGGGGTTCTGCTTTTCCTGGTGGAAGAGCACTAAGGGGTTGACCTCTGGGAAGAACACCTTCAGCACAGCCAACTGGACATCCCCGATGTCCTGGACGTTGCCCATCTGCACGTCCCCTGGCAGTGCTGAGAAATCATCTGGTTTCATGCACTTTCTCACCACGTCTATCAGGTCGCTCACCAAGTTGCCGCTCTGGCACCTGGGCAGCCGCTGGGCCCTGGACAGCCAGTTGACTGCTGTCTCCTTTGTCAATGGCCCCAGCATCTTCCCCACCGTTTTGAGCTGCTCGGGGGTAAACCACAGCACAGCCCTGTTAGTGTCTATGGCCTGGAGCGGGCCATGGCCAGCCGGCTCATCGGGGGGATTCTTTTTAGTTTTGGAAGCCTCCACCTCCCCTCCCTGCAGCTGGCTCATCTCCTCCCGCAGAGGAGCGTAGGGGGATGGCCTGGTGGGGCCGTTGGCACTCCACACATCATCCTCATAGTCATAGTGGGGCGGGTGCGGGTCTGGGGAGTCCTCCCCTTCGCCATTCCCAAACCTGCTTCTCTTGCCTTGGATGGCGGCCACAATGCCCCTCGACACCCCCAGCTCTGCCTGCAGCTCCTGGATCTTGGCATGGCATACCTTGTGATCGGGGCCAGTGCCCCGGTCCCGCTGGATGTCCTGCAGGACCGCCCGCACCGCGCTCTGGGCATCGTGGGTCTCCCCGATCCACTTCCCGACCTCCTTCTCCAGCTCCTCCGTTTTCAGCTTCTCGTAGCCCAGCTTGCTCTCCAGCCGGGTGATCTCCACCGCGTTCCGCAGAGAGTCCCCGCACAAACCCTGCACCTCCGCCCGCAGGTTGTCTACCTGCATTTTGAGCTCGCCCTTGGCCTGCTCTAGTGCCTGCACGCTCTCAAGAGCCTCCTTCAGCAACCTGGACAACTCCCTGCCCACCATCAGCAAACCCTGCAAAGCCGCCCGCTTCTTGCATTTGCTTGTGGGTTTGGGCTTTTTGGACTCCTCCGACCAGCTCTCCCACTGCTGGCATAGCTGCTGGTACGCCTCCGGGCCCTGGAAGGCCCCCGGGGACCAAACAGGGGGGAGACACTTCTGGAGCACAAACTGCTCCAGCTTCCAGTTACTAACGATGTCGGTCATCATACTGAGGGGAACGAGATCTGAGACGGCTCTGTCTCAGGGCGAAGCTACCATAACACCCGCACCACCAACCCACCTGTAGAGGAAGGCTGCAACCTCCCGACCCGCCCCTCTGAAAAGCCCCTCGGGGGGATGCCGAACCTGGTAGCAAGGGAAGGGGAAGGTGGGGACGGGTGGCCGCGACGGAGCGGGCAGCCGCCGCGACCCGCCGGCTCCCGGGGAAGGGACGGGGAAGGGATGTGGGGACGCGCAAAGCAAAGCAAAGGCGTAGTAGGACCCCAATAATAAGATCTCACCAATCCTTGGCTGGATGTGCTGGCAGTCCCGGAGACCTGGAGGCAGTCGCTGCAGAGCTCCGCTGGATTCGGCACCCTTAAGGCCAATGTGCTTGTGGGGTCTCACCCTGTGACTTTTTATAGCCATGGCAGGTCGTTGTTTGGGGCTGATAATGCCTCTGTTTACTTCCTTGGTGGCTTTCTTCCTGCAGGTGCTGCATCCCTCCCCCTGTCTTCCCAAGGACACTTTCCTTGCCTTTCCTTATCCTCTTCGGCACCGATTAGAGATGCTGAAATCACATGGGAGCAGCTGCTCTACCCCTTATCTGTTTTGCAGGGGCCTCAGTCATTCTGTGATTCTGTGCTTGTTAACCTCTGCTTGCACCAAGTGCCCTGAAGAGGGAGAACTGGAGCCTGTTCCCTCAGCATCCAGCCCGCGAAGCCCCCCATGGCCTCCTCACTTGCTGCACACTGCTGTTAGCCCCTGGGGTCTGGGGGGAGATCACACATGGGGCTCACACCTGACATCTGTAGTACATGCAGTCCCCCCAGACTCCCTCTCCAAGCACAAATTGCTTGCTGAGGGGAGACGAGATGGCAGGAAAATTCATACAATTTGTAGTTTAGATCCATTTTGGCTTCTGGACTTGAAAAGCAGCACTTTTCCATGCCACAGACCAGCCCGCTGCACACTGGCATATACCTTGGGGGTGCTCCACGATGTGCCAGGAGCTTTGACTGTGGTATTACATCAGCTGAAGTACAGCTGTAAATCTGCACCTGCAAAGGCAGACGGACCCCCCCAACTTTGTCCTCCAAACTGTATCTTAGCTCAGAGCAGTTTAGAAAAGAAAACTCAACCGGCTTGATTTTTTTTTCTGCTTTTACTCTAAGAAAAAAGGTAGTAGTCATCTTACTCAGAGAAAATGCTGTAATTTTCATCACTGCTTTTCTCCCTAATGAAATACTCCAGAAGCTACATCCTTCCCTGGAATAAAATAATTTAAAAAATTTAAAAAGCAAAAAAATGTTCACCCGTGGCTGCTCGAGTCCTGGGGAGCTTCCATCCAGCAGCCCGTTACCCCCAACAGGCCCTCATTTCCAGGTCCTGCAGTACTGGCCACGTTGGACCAGGCTTGAGGCTGAGCAGCCTTCCCTGATCCCACAAGTCAGCTCCTGTACCCCAGAAAGCACAGAGGGAATGGATTTTTCCTTGGTTTTATGGCAAGTGTTCCTCCAGCTTGGCATTTACAGCCCTGCTGCAACTACCTCTGCTGCAGCATGGGAGTGTAGCAGAGATGAAACCCCAGACAAGTCCTGCTTCTTGTCTGTAGACCCCTTTCTTCTGTCCTGATGCTTTGCTCCAGCCCCCCGAGAGCAAACACTTTGCTGTAAGAAACCCATCATAGGGAGAAAATAAAAAGTTGAAAATGTAATGAAGCTGGTGAAAGCACAAGAAATTAATGCTGGCGTGGTGAGGTACGTGGGATGTGGGCTGAGAAGAAGAAGAGGGCATGTTTCCCCCTGGGGTGGGTGAGGGGGAGACCCGCAGGGTGAGCACCGAGACGGGGCAGGGAGTCGGCTGGGCTGGGGACTGGGATGGTTGTCTTCCATTTCAGAAAAAGAATAAAATCCCCTTAGAAATCGTGCAGCCATAGAACACAATTACTCCAAAATTCAGCGTTCCCCCCCCCCGCCCCATCTTGGTCCAGCCATGAGCCAAACACTTGTGTTGAGGAGCTGCTGTACCCCACCAAGGTCACCAACAAATCTTGCTTGTGTTAACAGATCAGTCCAACTTACACCCTTTTTTCCTCCCCTATTTTCTTCCCAGGACAGCAGACCCAAACAACGTGGGGATGTTACAAACAGCAGCTGCTCTCCTGCACGTTCCCACAGCGCTTTTATTTTTGCTGGCGATGGGCTGCCAGACAAAGGCATCCCACTTCCAAAATGTTTTCTTGTAGGAGAAACAGCCCGTCCTGAAAACAGCTTGGCTCAACTGCCTGTAAACAGCAGCTTTAAGAAAAGTTAAAAATTAATCCCTGTTCCAGCACACACGCTATACTTTTACATTGCAGATATTCCCCTTTCTTTCCATGGGAGACACCCCACAGTTAAAAGCGCTACAGGGAAGCATCTTGAAAGCTGCTATAATGGCCTGGAGAATCTGCCCAAGCCAAAACATCTGCTTAAACAGCCCGGTATACCTGCTTAGGCAAAGGTCACCAGGCTTGCAGCAGCATTTGGTGCCCAGTGTAACATGCCCTGTGTCCAAGATTGTAACGGTGACAAAAGCCACCTCTGGGAGCACTTTGGTCCTGGCCAGGAGGCCAGAAGATGCTCCCAGTGACAGCAGCAGTGAGAAAAGGGGGATGCAGCCATTGCAGCGTCTAGGGACGTCGAGCTGAGCACACAGACTTCACCGTAGGGATAAAGGGAAAATTCACTTGCGGTGGTGCCTGCACCCCGTTCTGGGGAGGTCCCAGTTTGGGAGTGATGTGAAATAAAGGGGGAAAGGTGAGCAGGAGGTAAAGAGGGGAAAAGCAAGGGTTGCTGCACCCCACGTCAGGGACTCAGCTCTGAAAACAAGCGCTTAAAAGCACTGAAATGTGGTTGAAATTACTTTCTCCTGCCAGGAAAGGGTTAAGGAGCGATTCAGCCGACCCTAAATTTTAGCAGCGGAGCCCTTTGTGGTAAGGCTTTTGGCGGTTAGCAACCTGCTTCGAGCAGGAAATTATTTTGAACAGAAATGGGGAGGGGCTCTGTTACGGCAGCATGGAAAAATCTGGTACAAAATGGACCCAAAATTTGCACTGCATGAAAGACAAAATAATTTTTCCTATTCATCTGCCAACTCAAACCCTGGGGGAGGTTTCTCGGTGCCCCCACGTGAGACCCCCCCACTGGGAAATTCCCCCTTGTTTTGTAAGGGCCATGAGCACCTGCCTGACACGGGCATAAAAGAAAACCGAAGCCTGCTCAGCAGCCAAAGGGGCAGTGAATAAATACAATTAATAAACTAATTTTTTTTCCCCAAACACGGAAATATTGAAGGCTGCTAACACCAGCTCACCCCTGTAATTTCACATCACGTATTTCATTCTTTGAATCCTAAACCCCAAGTGCTCCAAACGTCTCTCTCTCGAAGACATTTCAAAGCCTCTCTGATATTTTACCTATCATTTAAATATTTCTGCATATGAGCTGTGCAGTGTCGCAGCTACCAAAGCAGCGCCCACTGTGAGATAGGGAGCCCCAGCAGAATTTCCTTATTTTTGCGGTTTTTCAGCCACTACATTTGTTTGAGGTTTCTTGCTCTTGGCTTCAAAGCTTTCTGTGATGCCTCGCACCTCTGCTCTATGGCGAGCCAGTTTGGTGTTCGGCATTTTCCAGGCACGGAAAGAAACACCTCGCTCTAAAGATTCTGCTGAAGAAAACAACCCCACCGCTCAGATTGCATCTTCTCCTTATTCTGAATGCTGTTTGATTTCAGTGGAGGAGAAACCTGCCAAAATTCATCCCTTCCTGATTTTATTTTTAATGCCAAGCTCCTACCTTTGTCATTTTTTAATTGCATGGAGCTAGATTAAAAGGAGGAGGAAAAACCAGGTGATGAAATATGAAGAAATCATAATTAAAACTCAGTAAGCCCTCTTTTTTTTTTCTTCCTAACGGGGATTTCAGGGGATCCCGTGCAGTGCTGGAGAAGTGCATGGGGCTGCTGCCGTGATGCACACCTGGATCTGGGGCTTGGCGCAGAAGCAGCTGCCGGGCTGAGGCTCTGGGCACTGCTGCGGCACATGCTCTTTTGCAGCTGTTGGCGACACATCTGCGCCGAGATGGGGAAGAACCTCCTGGGGTGAAGTCAGCCCTACCAGCAAGAGGTGACGGTGCGTGGAAAGGGGGAGCTGGCACAAAACCCCTCTGTCATTGACTCTACCGCCATGGCCCGGCTGTGGCTCCATCTCTGCATCTGCCTCCAGATCCCAGGTAAGAGGGGCATGTCTCTTAAGGGTTGAGGGTACCTAAAATCATGCTGGAGCCTCACCTCCACCCTGCTCCAGCACTCTGGGATGTGTTGCACAGCATCTGGATCATTGAAGTTTAAATATACAGGCATAATATAGAACTACAGGATATTATTACCTATCACCACATGATTTTGGACAATGCAATTAATAACATGCTTTAGCTTTTGGGCAGCCCTGAAGTGGTCAGGCAGTTGGACTAGATGATTATTGTAGGTCCCTTCCAACTGAAATAGTTCTGTTCTATTCTATTATAGTCTATTCTATTCTATTCTGCTCTACTCTATTTATAATGCAATATATAATGGTATAGACACCCAGAGTTTGTTTTTACTGCACCCTCTTAGTGCAGACGGACCGTGGAAAGCCGCGGTTAAAGTAGCGCCTACCTACACTGCCTGTGTAACGCAAAGACAATAAACATCCCATCAAATTTTCTTCTCAATCTATCTGAGGACTGAATGTTTCCTAAGGGCCACAGCTGGAATCGGTGTGTTATAAAACCATGCTGCCTCCTGCTTATTGCAGACAGGTTGCAGGAGGTCTGGACTGAATATATACAGTTGATGTCATGGCAAAGTGGTAGAATTATGCTTTACAGGACAAATTGTGCCAGCAGTTCTTAGGTGGAAAGTGCTGAGAGTTTGAAACACCAGTTAAACATATATATTAGGGTGGCAGCTCAAGTTGGTCCCCCAAGATGTTGCCCAACCGGGGTCCACAGCTTCCCAGCATCCTTGCCAGAGGCTGTCAGGTCCGCAGGGTGTTTTGTTCATGTCGTGCGGTGGTCATCCAGTCGCAGTGTAACATGGCCGATCTGGCAGCAAACAGCCCGAGGCGCTTTATTGGCACCTATATACAGTAGTAAGTAATATGCTATAGGTCTACATGGTGGGGTCCACGCTGAGAAAACCCCACTAAATTAGAGTTTGCTCCGCATGTGCAAAGGGAATAGGGACCATTTTGAGCTGCTGCAGGCTGGTCTGGCCAAGCACATGGAAACAAATCCATCCCACCCTGATTCCCTGTAGTCCCCTGCAAGAATACACATGGGGAAAGGAACAGGGAGGTTTTGGGGGATGAAGCTGTGGCCGAGGATGAGCTTTCCTGCTCTGGCTCTGTCCCAGCTCACTGCACTGGAGTTTGACCACTGGCTCAGAGCCGAGCTGAGCATTTTCCAGGATCCCTTCTCATCCCTTCTGATTCATCTAATAATCTCTCCAACGGCTCAAGGAAAAGGTTCTCATGGGGGGTTAAGTGTCCCATGCCCAGCAGAGCCAGACCTCAGGGCAATCAAGGAGACCCTGAAGCCACCGTGCCCCGTGGCCACACACATTTCATCCCCTAAAAAAACACACAGGTGTTTCCTAGAGCAAAGTTTGGGAGGATTACCCTCCAAAACCTGAAAAATATGTGTTTTAATAATAAGGAGACATTTATATTGTCACAGCACCAGAGGATGTGGTGAAATGCTGTGGCTGCTGTGCAATGCCTGAATTTCGGCTGAAGCCTGCTCGTCTCTGCAGTGCACCAGCAACACTGGGGTCACCGGTGCGGGGACGGAGGAAGGCTCTGGACCTCTGTCAGTCACCAAAGCCCTCTCCTCTGCCTGTCCCCATCGGGGACATCAGTGGCATGGGCTTCAGGTGTTCTTGTGGTCATGCAAACCCATTCCCACACCACTGGGTTTGCAGGGCTGCATGAGGCCGTTTGCAACAACTACTGTAAGGAGCTTTGGGCTTTTGAAGGAATAGAGACATTTTAAGGTAAAAAAAGCCAAAAAAATGTGTTTTGCTGAGCTTTTTGCATGGCTGTAAAACACGCCTGGGAAACAGATGGGGGAAGCGAGAGCATCCTTATCTTCAGAGGGCTGTTTTTCACTCGGTCTCAGAGTATCTGCAGCTTTGTAGGACTGTTTGCTGAACAGAAAGGATCACAAGTCACCTGTTATCCTTTTCACAAGGACACATCTTCGCTCACACACAGACACCGCTCACATCTGCCAGGGCCGAACACAGCTCAGATAATTTCCACAAAAGCTGCAAAGCCCAAACAGGGTGATCCGATGCCAAACCAAAGCTTTCAACCCCACCACTGTCCCTCACTCCCCCTCCTTCCCTCGGTCTCGAAATTCATAGAAAAATAGTATGATCTGAAAACTAACATCAAATTGGCTCATTTTGAGATGTTTTGCACATTTTTTGGTCTTTTTCTGCACCTGAGATGAAGTTTATCAGCGTTGCATCTGTTAGAGCAAAAATCTGGCAAAGTTAAAAGGCTCAAAAAAAAAAATTGTTGAAAGGGGGGTGAAACCTCTTTGAAAAATGAAAGAGAAAAGGAGGGTGGGAGAGGGGCACCCACAGGAGCAGGTGGGGATGCCCTTCCCTGCACACACAGCCCCAAGGACACCCTCAAAATCATCCCTCCATCCCTCCGCCTGCCCCTGAGCCTCCTCCCTAGATGAGTGTTTACAGGGCAAACTACCTGTATAACTAGGCTTGACCAAAAAATAGCTGCAGAACCCAAAAAGCCCTCTGAGAGAATAGGGGAGCATCCTGATAAAAATGCTCCTGTTTCTCACTCGTGTGATCCCCTGGTCTGTGACTACTTGATCTCATTAAGCCCTCAGAGAAAATCTGTACTTAGCATGGAAGAAAAATAATGAAAATAAAATAATAACTGTATATTCCTGTTTCTTTTTTTCTTAGGTTTCTGTACAAATCTACTTTTATCCCAGACTCCAAAGCATATCTTAGCCCAAACTAACAATAAAACAGAAATCCTCTGTGATCTGGAGAAGGAGCATGCTGGGGTATACTGGTACCGCTGGAGCCAGGAGAGGCAAAATTTCGAGTTCTTGATATATTCCAGCCTGTTGGGCAAATCCACGTACGGCACAAACATCAGCCAGGACAAGTTTAGTGTCCATGGGGCGAATTCCCGTACCTCCTACATCCTGCACATCAGCGACCTCCGCGCCTCAGACAACGGCACCTATTACTGCTCCGTCTCGCAGTCCTCCCAGCTCCTTGTGAGCAGTGGGACACGGCTCGATGTGGGTAAGCATCAACCCCGGGGCTCTAGAATGTGCCACTGGCAGGCTGTGATGAGGTCCCCTGGGTAAGGGGGGATGCATGTTGGCAGACCCTTCCTAATTTTGGGATGCAAGGTTGGGCCTCTGGGGTTTTCCTAAAGAGACCTATGAGACTGGAGAAGTCAGAAAATACAGAAAATAGCTATATTTTAGGTCAGCTGCGTATGATAGTCCTTTTGCCACCAGCAGTTGCTCTGCTGTGGTCACGCCTTGAGCACCACGTTGGTCCTAACACCTTAGGATTTCTACAGGAAGATGATCAGCCCCTAGTATTGCCATGCCCTGCATTTTTCTTGTCCCCTGTGGCAGTTTGGATGAGAGGCTGGATATGTGCCCTGCTCAGCTCCTGGGTCCTCCTGCACCCTGGTTCTTCCCTACTCTTCCTCCAGGTGATAAAAGCAGCATGAAGGGCAGAGGACATCACCCCTCGCATTGCTGGGGTGCATCTGACTGCAGGTTTCAAGCCTGTCCTTCACATAAAGGATTGAATTGGGGTTTATTCCTCAAAGCTCACAACCCACCATCACTGAGGGGCTCCAACCAGAAATCAGAGCTATCTGCGGGTGGCACTGGGGGACTTCACGGACCCTGGGTCATACAACAGCTCTTTTCAGCCCATTTTCCCCTTGACCACTGAGCAGGAGGTGGTGTAGAAAAACTCATGTGTTTGAAGCAGGATTCAGCCCTTTCTTTGCAGGTTTTTAGGGAGACAAATAACTTAGTAACCAAGATGCAGCTACAGCTGCTGGCTCTAAATCATCCCCAGTGTCCCAGCCTTTCTGGTTTTTTTTTGCAAATATGCCCTGCACCTTGAGCTGGCTGAGGAATTCATTTTGGGTTCTTGCTGGCTTGAAGAAAAGCTGGTTTAAGATAAAGAACTGTTTTTTGTCAACTGGGAACATATCTATGTGCAAAGCAAAGTTTGAAAAACAGGGCTGAAATTTAGCATGATCAAGGACACTCCAATTGAAAACTCAACACCAGCAGGTGCTCTGGGAGGACTCAGGCCTTGGTAGATATTTTATTTTTTTTTCCTTTAGTACACATGATAAATTGTTTTTAAGTTCCTTTTCTTTAAGTCTATTATAATGTAAGGGAGAAATTGTCCAGGTAAATCTCAGGCACCTAATGACTCACCTTTCCATGTAAAAGAATGGTAGTTTCTGCAGGAATTTCAGTCCTGGAGAGAAGCAGGAAAAAATAGTTTTGAATCACCCAAACTTCTGAATAAGTGGAGTTTGAGCAGTCAGATGTACAGCTGTTTAATGCCAATACTGAGATATTTTCCTGACCAACTTTACAGAGAGATGAATATGCTCCATCGTAATTCAGATACACCATAATAAATCCTGCTCTCGTTTTATCAGAAAAAAAAATCCAATTTTGAGCAAAGATTAGAGCGATCTGAATATGGAAAAGAGCCAGGAATCCCTTAAAACCTCCCAGTCCTACTGAAAACTCCCACTACCTGTGATTTCATGCTGCACTGATGAGATGCTGCCTGGCAGTAAATGTAGCATGAGAAAAGTGTAGTTTCCTTTTTCTTTGCCTTAACCTTCTGCCCCGGTTTGCCTGGCACGCTCTTTTATTAATGCTCTTGGTAACTTCTGTGGCCACCGAGAGGTTCAGGTCAAGCTCCCAGCCCCTCTGGGTGACCCAGCCCTTTGTGGGGGTCCCTGGATGGGGCTAGTTTTAAAGACCAAAATTCTCAGCCCTTCCTGCCTGCTCTTCGAGACCTCCACTGCACTTGATGTCATATTAACAATCCTCTTCTCCTCCTTATTCACCAGTTGATGATTTGCCTCTGCCTCCAAAGACCACTAAGGCACCACTCTCCAGAAAGCCTGTGTGGTCCGTAACCAAAAGCAAAGCCCCTGGCAAGAAAGGTACGGCACCGGCTCAGCTCAGGCTGCCTTGCAAAGGGGATTGCTGAGCTCCTGGGGGTCCCCAGGGTTCAGCTGGGTTTGTCCTGGGGTGGGGATGACCACAGCGTGACCCTGCAGGGGTGGGCATCGGGTCCATGAAGGCCCACCACTCTGGACAGAGCTGACCTCTGCTTTTAGGAGTGGCTCCCCGGGACATACAAGGGTTTAGGGGCCAAGGTGTACTTCCATTCAGCTCTGCCTAAGCTCCGGTGACCCTCGGGTGTGCAGCCCCTGAGGGTGCAGCATCAGTCCTGCAGGGACTTCCCATGCCAGAAAGGACACCACAAAAAGGGTTACTGTGACTCATAGCTAAATTCCCTGCGATGCCTTCAGGGTGTAATGCATCCCCCAAGGGATACCCCAGGTTGATGGTCATGTCCTCTGCCCCTCCTGAGGACCTGCCTTGCTTTTCTCTCCTCCCCACCCCACCCTTCATCCCCCAAAGCTGCCAGGGCAGGATGATGCCGGGTGCTGAGCTGCAGTGGGGGCAGCTCCACACCATGTCCCCTCTTGCTCTCCAGGTGCCTGCAGCCCCCTGGTCTGGGTCCCCCTGGCCACCAGCATCCTGGTCCTCCTGCTGAGCCTGATCCCCACTGCCTACTGCCTCTACCGTAAGCATCCTGCCAGCCCGGGGGGACGACGGGGGGCGTCAGGCCCCGGGACAGCCCGGGAGTGGGATGGGGAGCTGGGAGGGGTCCCCAGGCTGATGGATACCATCTCTCCCCAGGTTTGCGGCAGAGGCTGTGGCTTCGCATCTACAGGCGGTAAATCCCACTGACTCCCCCTCGTCGGGCAGGCAGGGAGAAGCTACAGACCTTTCCCTGCACGGTGCTGAGCCCTGCCTGGATGTCACTCTGGAAGGACATTACAGGGGACAGACATGGGCTTGCACTGCAAGACAGACATTTCTTTCCTGCAACAGACCACAATTTTAACATTTTTCCTTGACACAACTGCTGGCAAAAGGCCCAGGCCAGATTCTGCGGCGTGCTGAGCATTTCAAAAAGGGGACTGGGCAGGGCAAATGCCACAGCTGGCGCTGCACTGAGGCACCAGGGCTGGTGTACCGATGGGACTCAGATGGGCTGGAAAGATGCTGTGAGCTCCTTGGGCTCTCCTCTGTGTTCATCTGTAGCACAGCACAAAGGTGCTTTCGGTTTGCTCCTGCTAACGCTGCTTGATAAGACTTTGGTAACGAACACTTAGAGAGCAACTGGCAGGCGCAGGGGCAGGTCACTGCACAGCTTGTAAAGGCCCTGTACGGGCACGTTAATTAGCAACAGTAAATATATTGCTTGGCCGTTTTGCTCTGCAGGCTGGTGTCTTGCAGCCCTGCTCGATGAGGGGCATGGTTGCGTGGCGAGTAAGGAACCATGGCCTCTGCCCAGGCAAGAGTTAAAGCAGAGAAAAGCTCCAGGGGAGCAGGTCTGGGAGGGTGTCTTTTCCCATGGGAGACTGCAAACAGCCAAGAGTGGGAGAGGAAAGCCAGACAAAGTGATATATGCAAGGCCAAACACCTGGCACAGCCTGAAGGCCAACACCGCCTCTGAGAACAAACAGACGCGGCTGGGGACCGGCCCTGAGCACAGCGGCACAGCAGAGCCGGAGATAACTGCCTTGAGTGATGCCTGTGTGTGCTGAGCCCCGACCGTGCTGAGCCTTGAGCAACGCTCGCATGTGCTGAGCTGCAAGTGATGCCCATGTGTGCTGAGCCCTGAGCGATGCCTCTGTGTGTGCTGAGCCCTGAGCGATGCCTCTGTGTGTGTGCTGAGCCCTGAGTGATACCTGTGTGTGCTGAGCCCTGAGCGATGCCTGTGTGTGTGCTGAGCCCTGAGCGATGCCTCTGTGTGTGTGCTGAGCCCTGAGCGATGCCTCTGTGCGTGCTGAGCCCTGAGCGATGCCTCTGTGTGTGCTGAGCCCTGAGCGATGCCTCTGTGTGCTGTGTGCTGAGCCCTGAGCGATGCCTCTGTGTGTGTGCTGAGCCCTGAGTGATGCCAGAAGCAGAGGAGGTCTCCCCAGGGATATTAATAAGGCTCAGCCGCTGCCTGGGGCTGCAAGGCTGATGTGGGACTGGAAATTCGGTGCCTTGCTGAGCACAGGCAGTGGGCGCTCACCCTCGGATACATCCCCAGCCCCACACCTCTGCTCAAACAGGGGCACCAGTGCAAGGCTGTATCACCTGCAGTGAGCGCAAGGGGAAGGTGGTCCAGCCCCCTGCTGTCCTCAGCATGGGTGGGAAGGCCAGCAGCTATTTTTACTGCTGAGGAAGCAGCGGGGATCTCCTGTCCTGCACACTACATGTGTCCTTAACGGCTGCCCACAAGCCAAGAACTGATGTGGCTCCAGAGTCCCCAGGGCCAGGGGAAACGCAGGTGTTGGAAGAGCTTGTGTGGGTGTAAAGCACCACAGTGGCACAGCAGCATCCCTCTGGCCTTACCCTCCCTCTCTGCCCAGCCGCAGGGAGCTGCCACTCTCCACTTCAACACAAATTTTTCTGGAGGGCTTGGTCTCAAACCTGGTCATGGGTGCTCCTTGTGACGGATGTTTCCCCTAAATGATGCAGTAATACAGCCGTCAGTGGACCACGCTGAGCCAGCCTTCCCAGGCTGTGATGCTCACCCAGGCTCTCAGGCCACCCAGCTGATGGCCGCAGGGGACACCGAGCCCAGACCCCATCCCACCAGGGATGCTGCAGGGAGCATCTCTGCTTCCGACACATCATACCAGCAGCATATTTTAGCCTCTGGGAAAGCTCAAATGAACTAAATGAACTAAACCCACCATTTTTCTACCCTGCAAGCACTTGGTGCGCAAAGCTTTGCCCCAGGAGCAGATGGTTTTTATAGTAAGTATTTTTTACAGGACAGCTATAAGGAAACCCCTTTGAAAATTTCCATGGGCAAAGGTTTGTTCTTTCAAAAGCAGGGTTTTTCCCTCTGCCTGCAGCTGCTTTTGAAATCCCAGCTCCATTTCCCATGCTTGACCTTAATGCCCATCCTTGCTTCACCTCTCCCACCTCGCGCCCAGCACAGGAGATGGCCTCCCATGGCCAAGAAGCTGGGGCCAGGTCTGAGCAGCGAAAGGCAGGCTTTGACAGCCCGGTCCTCCTCTCCCAGAGGAATGTGAGCAGTCTCAGGGGTTACGCTGGCCAGTCTGCTCCTTCTCCCTCCATCCCATGGTCACACCATCCCCACGGTGTCCAGCTCTCACTGGAACCACCCAGGACAGCACCATCTTGTCTTGATAGACTTCAGCCGCCGGCTTATCCCAACTCCAATAACACCGTACAAATGATGGGGATTTACCCCTTGGGTCTCTGCCCACCAGTGAATAACTGTAACAGGTAGCAAAGAATTTGCTCAACTCCTGAATTCCCCAATTTAGCTTTGTTGTTCCTTTGTAAATTGAAAACAAACAAACAAAAAAAAGCAAAACCAAAAGACCCTCAACCTCAACATCGTCTGTGTACAACGAAAACAGGAGAGTACAGCAACAGTCAAGGATGTAAACATGTCAAGGATGCTACATGTCCTGTTGAAACACAGGTTTGGGCAGTTTAGCAATGGAAATGATGCAAAAAATTGTAGTAATTCCTATAATCATCAATAGGGTGTTCTAAGACAGCAAACCTCAGAGAGGTTTTAGCAGCAGGTTTCACAAATGCAAGAGATGGTGGAAAAAATCACCTCCTGTTTCATAGACTGTTTTCCCAGAGCATATATAAGAGAGAAACAGAAGCACTAATAAAAAGATGCTTTCATGTCTGAGAAAATTAGCCCACTCCCCTGATATCTGCAACTGCTTTGGTTTTCTTTCCTTCCTTGTCACTGCGCTGAGAGCACGATGACGAGCCCAGCCAAGGGTCAGGGACAGTGTGTTGTGGCACGTGGGGGGAAAAGGGGTGCTTCCATCATAAAAACTAATGAGAAAATATTTCTGTGCATCTCTGCTAATAGCACAGTGCCCAGATCCACGGAGGGAGAGATACAGGTAACAGCATCACCCATCGCAATGTCACCCCTGCCGCATGTCACCGGGGTGACAACATGAGAGTCGCTAATTTATTCCACATTTCCTTCCGAGGGATGGAGCAGCCTTCTCCCATCTCCCGCTGTCACCCTGCACCAAGGAACATCCATACCTAGAAGGGAAAATAATAGGTCTTTATATATAACCCCAAACCCTCACGTGAGCAGTTAATAAATGATGTCACCTTAAATGACAAAAGGAGATGCTGCAAAAAATTGAACAAAGACAAAAGGCATTTGAATAGGACAAGGAGGGGTTTGCAGATCTGTGGGTGTAAGTACAGAGTGTTACCTGTGCTGTGCCCACCCCCGCGAGCTGTCAGGCAGGGAACTGTAAAAGAGGTCAAAAATTACATGTTGCAATAATCCATTATTATTATTATTATTATTTTATATTATTTTATATTTATATAAAGATATATATAGAATCTATTGTAAAAAATACTACCTTTATTCTTTCAATAAACAGTGCATGCATACCTTGAAAGCATTACAATATTCAAAGGACAGAGAGCAGAGCAGAAATACAGGTATTTCAGGCGTTGCAGTAAATAGTCCTCACATTTCTGTAAAACTTCTGTAAACGCATTAAAAAAAGAAAATTGTCAGTCTTTCCAGAATATCTCAGTTGCTGATCTAATATTGGCAGTGCTCAATTTTTCTTTATTCTTTTAACCTGCCCAGTCAGTTTTATGTGGAAGCCTGTGGTTTTATAATACAAACAAGTAAATAAAGATCGGGTGCAGTGGAAAACAAGCTAGTGACACAAGATCAGAAGTTATATCTGATTTTAAAGCTCCTAAATATATAAAAAAGAACTTTTCAGAGCCATAAACAGCTGAGTTGGGCACGCTAACGGAGAAAGGATGAGTAACAGCTCTATTAAATGATTAAACTTGAATTCCGTGCAAAGGGAGAGGAGAGGCGTATATCCACGGGTGCTCTTTAAATTCCTTCTGATTTATCCTTGGCCAGAACGGCTCTGTGCACAGTAGCTGCTTATTAAATATCTCCTCCTGGCAGGGCAAATGGATTCACAGCAGGATTTCTAGGCATCCAGACCAGACTTGTTAAATCGGAATTTCTAAATGTCTTTTTCTGCCGCTGTATAAACCCAGATAGATCCCAGAAGCTGCAAAAAAACATTCCCAGTTTGTACTTGCTTCTCCCGAACCCTGTTAGCGTGCAGACACGGCCCTGTGCACGCCCGCCCGAGCAGGGGCACGGGCACCCCCAGCACACACCAGCTCGCCTGGCTACGCTGCTATTCCATACATCAAACAATTTACAGGAACCTTCAACACAGAAATATTGCATCATATGTATTAACAGTTATTTGTATTGAAAAATTTCTATTATCATATATAGTTATAACTTATATATTATACATTACAGTTAAATACATTGTACAGAATATATTCAATATAGTTCTAACACATTATATATTACATTTAAATATATTATATATAACCATATTTTATAGATTATGTTTATATATTATGTGTTATATATAATATATCTATAGCTATATAGTATTGTTATATATATATTGACAGTTATATAGATTGACAGATACCTATATAAAAAAACACACGTTAGGGAACAAAAACCTACTTTCAGGCAGCACAGGTACTTCTTGCCTGCATTTCCCTGGACTTCATCGCATTTAATTCAATAAACCAGAAATAGTAATATATAAAATTTCTGGTTTATATGAACCAGAAATGGTTTCCTTAATATTATTATAATTTTTATTTAGTATTATTTCTGGTTATTAAATATTATTTGCTGAAATAACAAATCTTTCGGGTTTAGGTGTATCAATATATCCGTATTTCATGCAGTCAGGGTGAAATCTGCTGCTTCTGTGGAATTATATACAAATATTTGTTATTCCAGCATTCATTTAATGGAACACGTATCAGACCAAGTTAAAAATAAATCCGCACAAGCTATGTGTTTTGCTTCTCTACCACCTTGTTGCGGGAAAGATTACTCTGAGTTACACACCAGTGGTTCTTTCACATGAAACAAAACTCTCCCCGTATTTTAAGTATTTGCAACAGGACAGGAGGTTTAATATTCCTCCCCTAGCTAGTCGTTTTTTCTGCTGGAGTTCGGCTTCTCATTTAGCCTTTAAGATATACGAGTGTATGAAGGGGGACTGCATCACGCTTTTAAGCAGGGGAGTATAATTATTAATATTTGCAGTTTCTGATCTAGTTAACAAATTAAAACCAGACGTGAAATGCTCCAAAAGAATCCCAACGATGGCATCAGCGCAGAATTTTTTCTCTGCCAGGTGCAACGTATCTATGTGCTGTTGCAACGGGGATCTCACACAACCAATGTACTTATTTCATTTAACATAAAAACACAAAAAAACCCTAAGACAAGTCACTCTCGGAAAGCAGCTGGCAGTCAATATGAAAATGAAACCTGCTCAAACAGCAAAGCCCTCTCCATCCTCTCCAAAAAGCTCCTTGAAGGGGTCGGGAGCCCTCAGCCAGCCAGGCTGATGCAGGCACCCACGAGCTCGTCTCCTTGGCTTTTTTTGGGGTGAGGCAATAAGTAAGGGCTAAATTTCCTCTTTCCCAAACCAGACTGAGCCTCTGCATCATGCAGCAGAATACCTGATCCTGCAGAAGTTGTGGGCATCTGCAGGTGAAGTTTTGCAATGTTGAGTTTTTCAAAGGCTTGAGCTTTGCCAGGGAACACCAAAAAACACCTGATTTCCCCATGTAGAGCATGGGGAGCAACGGATGCCTCCAAAGCAAAGCGATGAGCCCGCAAGCCGGTGCCAAGCACCAGCACCCTGCCTGCTGCAATCAGCCCCACGTCCCGTCCCACCCCACACACCTTCCTCCACCCTGCAAGCACGATGGAGCAAGCCTTACCCAGCCCAAGGTGCGAGCCACCTTGTGTTTTTTCTGCTCTTCTTCTCTGCTCATGGTTAAAACACCCAGGCGGGAGGTTGGGCATCAAAATATGGGGTGCAACAACCTCCCTCCCCAGGAAAACCACCCTCCCCATGAGGCTGGGCAGGGAGGAGGGCTGTGGCTTATGAGACAACTCTTTGCCCGGAATGTGTGATCTAGCCCAGTGCGTTTCCCGTTGCTCCCTCCCAGCACGGAGAGCCGGGGCTGCAGGCTGTGCAGGCAGCATGAAATGCACCACAAAACCTAGGTGTGGGGCAGCTGCCTCCGGGGGCAGGCAGAGCATCCTCGGAGGAGCTGGGTGAGCGCTGCTCTTCCACACCGCAGAGTGGCCTGTGGCAGAAACCACAGCCGAGTCCCGCCATATCTGACATCTCCTTAGGTACCACCAAGGGAGGAGGTGCTGGGCTGCTGGGGGCCCTGCAGCCAGCTCGCAGGCAGGGTCACAGGCAGAACCGCTGCTGTTCCTCAGCAAAGCTCAAGGTGCAATAAACACCTTAGCATAAACACGAGGTAAACTCACTGGTTGACATCTCAGGGAAAGGTGCTGGGCTGTGCTGACACCCAGCTACAGGACTTCAAAAAATTATGCCTTAACATCAGCACAGAATGCAAAATTCAAGCTGGGATATTTCCTATCAGTGTCTTCAAAAAAACTGAGACAAAATATTCCTGGGGGCTGGGATTGTATATTCCTGCCCTGAGCAACAAGCTGCAAATTACCCTGCTGTTATTAAAATATATGTCTCAAGTAATCTTGATGCAGGAGGAAACGAGTCAGAGCAGCAGTGGAACTGGCATTACCAAAATATATGCCTTTCCTCAGGTCATTTTGTTTTAATCTGACTCACACATCACTACCATAGCCAGGATAATTTTAATTTAGAAACATAGGTCATATCCCACTGCTCAGGGCGCAAGCTGCCATCCCCAAGGAGATGCCAGGGGAAGGCAGCTGCTGCCGTGCAAATTCCCCTGGTCCCCAAACCTGGGTCTCTCCTCACCTCCCCAAAGCTGGGACCAAAACTGAGCTAGCTGGCCGGGGCCAAACATCTTTTCTGGTCATTATCCCTCTTCCAAGAGGCATCCAGGGTGCCCCAGACTGTAAAAAAGAGAAGGGAAAAACTCACCTGCCTTCTCTGCCCCCTCCCAGTGCCAAAGGTGTCTTGCTCGAGTTGCCAGGAGAATTGCTGCAGTGGTCCCTGCTGGAGGCATGAAGGGGTGTGATGCACCAAAGATGGCCATAGCATCCTCAGTGGTGTCATTTACGGGTGGGCACGCCATGGAGGAGCTGGTGATATAGCCCTTTCTCCCTTCCCTGTGCCATTCATCGCTGCAAAGCGAGCAAGGGAGGGTCCCAAAGGGCTGTGGAAAGAGTCTTATCCCACCACGAGCAGTCAGGGATGTGGACTCAGAGCCTGCATGGCTGGGTAGTACTGCCCTGAAGGGCTGGAACCACATGAAGCTCAAACCATCTCCAACCCATCATCTTCCATCTCACACAACTAGAGACAGGTTGGAAAGCCATAGGCAGCTCATGTGTACGTATTACCTATATCCTCAATGAATACACACCCAGAAAACAGTTTCTTTCTCTATGCAATGTAACCACATGAAAGAGTTGGACCCTGCCCTTTTCTCTCACTATCTGCGGTGCAGAAGACAGAGATGTTGGGAGAGCTATGAAGATCCACAGAATCCGCTCTTGGGATAAATGTCCTTGTGCAGGGCCAACAGCTAAGAAAGATTTAAGTGTTCTGCATTAAAGAATGAGATAATTGGAAAATTAATAGTGTTTCAGAGGAAATTGATGTGGAGTTTTGTAGCAAATGGCTTCCTTAAAATGACACATTGTAATGAGATCTCATAGTTAAGAATATGAAAACTGGTGGTTTGGTTCAGAGCAAAGGTCTGTCCAGACAACTATTCTGTCTCCAACACTGGCTACAAGCAGATGGCTAAGGAATAAAAAGGACAAGACAATCCTATATGACACTTTCCCTTAGTATTCAGACTATTTTTTACTAAAAGTATTTCCTGAGCCTGTTGATATCTATTGAGTAACCCACAATGGACCTCTCTTCCAGGCGTTTGTCCAGGCTCTGCATCCTCAGTGTCCTTTGGCAGGGACATCTGTGGGTGAAGGACAACTTCATTTGCTTTCAGCCTGACCCACATCAGCTTCATCTGCTGCCCCTTACTTTCTGTATTGGAAAAGGCAGCGAATAATCAATCCTGCTCCACTCCCCTCCAGCCACTCACGACTCTGGAGACTTCTAGTGTATATCCGCTGAAATCATGTTTTCAGGCTAAAGAGTCCTAGCCTGCCTACACAAACCCCATCTCAGACCTCTGATCCTCCATTTTGGCCTTCTCTGAACCTTTTCTGGTCCTACTTCTTTTCTGAGTCCCCTCTCTGAGATGAGGGGGTGAGACCAAGACACAATATTCAAGGATTTATACAACGCATTGGACCATGTGATGACCATGGATTGGACCATACGATCACACAGCTGTGTTCTCTGTTTTTACACTGCATTTCTTTCCTGCCTGCTAACATCTGATCTGCTTTTCCTGCTGGGCACTGAGTTGATGTTTCCATGGTAGTACCTGTCTTAAGCCAAATTTTCACCCCTGGATGGCAATATTTGGTTCCTTATTTTATAGCAGAGCCAGGACTGTTTTTCCTTCCATGCATCATTTCACATTCACCTACTCCAAATTTCACCTGCCCCTGTATTGCCCAGTCTCTGAAAGATCCTTCTACATTTCTGTATTTACAATACATAAATGCAGGTAAATTAATGTGCATAAAAATAAAGTTTGCAGGATAAGTTTTAAATGTGAATTGTTACATGGCTCCTCAGTCCAACACTCACGAACGGGGTGGAAGCGGTACCTCTAGGAGAACAGAAACAGAAGGAGTAATCACTCGCATTTCTTCACAATAATGGTGGAGATCAGGCTGTTAAAAGTGAAACTCAACATCAAATTTAGTTTGTTTTGTTGATGATAGGAGAGCATTAAGCCAGCTGCTGCTTTTTGATGCAGCCATCTCTCCTCCCCTCTGCCTCTTCTGAACAAGGTATCGTGGCTTAGGGTTGCATCTTACAGGTCTAATTCTACAGTGAGGGTTGGGGTTTTTTCAGGTAAATGCAAAACTGGGAAGAAATAACAAGTTGTACAAGCCAGCCAAGCAAGTAATCTCAAGCAAGCCATGGGTTTCCATACTGCCAGCACTGTCAGCAGGAGGGGTGGATAATCAGAAATGGGAACACTTCCTCCATTCCACTAGATGTAACCAACTGTGGAAATTCAAGTTCCCTCTCAAAGATGTTAACAGTAAATATGCACAGCAATACCCTGCTCCTGCACCACACAGGGGGGCCCAGAAACTCCCTGGGGTATCTCCACCAGGCTTTCCTGCCCAAGGTCTTCAGGGAAGAAGGTCATTGTGCAGCAAGGAAGGAGACCAGACATGGCAAGACTCTGGACTGATGGAGACAGAAGTCAGCTCCCAGCGTATGAGAACCTGGAAGGGGGCTGAACTAGGAAGACAACTGCCAAACAGTGTCTCAAACCCAAAAGAAATTTGATTGTGGGAATTGGAAGTAAGATAACGAGCCCAGCTGAGCAATTAAATATGACTGGAACTGCCCTTCAGATAAAAAATTATACACTGGAACATGCAGATGATTTTCCTTTTCCTAAGGAAAGCCCATATTCAGTGCTAGAAAATACAAAGTCTTTCTGTGGTTCTGGACTGAATCTCTGTGGTATTTAGGAGATGGGAGCTGCAAAAAATCCAACCTGTCTACTGCCAGCTCCAGCTGTGGCACTGGCGGAGTAAATTGTCACCAGTCCCCAAAAGATACCATCACAGGTTGCTGATTTACCAAATGTTTGCACAAACCAGCTCCGCAGCATCAAGAGAGAAGGTGCAAGAAGCCTGTGGAAGGAAAACCCTCGATACATTCAGGTTTTCCTGTATCAAACTCTCCGCTGAGGTATCGACGAGCATGGAGATTATTGAGATTTTTCAACCAGGCGATCAGGCTAAATGTCCACTCCATGGAGAGCTGACAGTGCAGGAGAGCTTGTGGTTTGTATACTGTATTTTAAGGTATGTGATGTTTACACTAAGAGTACCCAGAATAGAGTGCAGTATTGGCCACTGAATTGGAAAGATGCAGCTACAGTGGAAAGATGGTGTGTGAGTATCTGGTGCGTGACAGTTGCACTTGACATTCTCTAAACCCCTTCAATGCTACAGCTTTGCAAAGAAAAGGGGGGCAACAAGTTGCTCATAAACCACAGCTTCATTTCACACCGGAAAAGTTGTATGCTATAGTCTTAACTTTCTTTTTCCCCTCTGTTTGAAACAGAAGTTTGTGATTTGTGACTAAATTTTGCAATTTTCATTAAAAGTTTCCATTCCCCCTTACAAAAGGGATACTTCAACGGTTAACAACGGGAAGAACTGGCAATGCTGAAGTAAACACAAGCCAGTGTCACTCCCTGAGTTACCATTAACTGATCATTTGGAGGTATCAAGCAGCACCTGCCCATCATCAGCAGCGGTGCATCATTGCTTTGCAATGGGAAGTCCTTCTGAAGCACTACGAGGAGATACCATGGGCAACAGAAACAATGGACTTGATAGAGCACCGTCATTTTGATGCTACTTTTGTGTCTACCAAAGGTCACAGCATAACTCCCATGACCTGAGATGCGCTCCTGCTGCCAGTCACACAATACTGTGAGACATCCGTGCAATGTGTGATATTACTGATACTAAGAAGCTGAAGAGTTTCTTACCACTATGCAAAAGTCACTGATCCTTCCACAAAATAACTACGAAATCTGTCATATCTGAAACCTAGCACCTCCTCCAGCTCTGATGCCCCAGACTCCCTCTGATTTCCCATGTCTCCTCTGTTAAATGGATGTAAGCAAGCACAGAGAAAACTAATCCTAAACTCACCTCCTGCTGAGCCCCATTCCAAAAATGAGGATGCTTGTCAGTCTGTCTCTTCCCTGTGTGGTTTTGTCTCTTCTCTCCTTGCTCCTGCCTCCTTCTGTTTAATTGCTTGACAGAAATTAAATACAGACCTAAGCTTGCCTTAGTATATAAAGATAAACCTCAGTCATAAACAACTTAGGTTGGAGTTCACCAGCAATCAGAGCCCTACAACCTTATTACGAGTAAAATGAAACTTATTGGTAGGTTTGGGAAGAAAAAAGAAATTACCTTCTACCATCTAACTAACCTCACTGGTCTCCTGATGTCACTTATACAGTGCCTTGCAGAAGTAACTGGTTGTCTGAATTTTTTCTTCATTAGTCATATGATCACTGTGGCACTACAATAGAAATTACTAATAAAACACATTATTAATGCCAGTGTTTCACTGATTTGAGTTAGGTCTTCAGTCTAACAATGAGATGTCTACTGCAAAATACCATCTAGAGGACAAAATGCCAAACCAGAGTATGCTAAAGTCAAAGGGATTTCTTAATTAATCTCATTAACCACCTACCCCTCCCACTTTTGGAGTAGGTCACCAGTGTAAAACATACATATACTGATCTAAATTATTTATACGAGTGTTGGTTTTAAATTAGAGCTTTTCCTGGATGTCCTGTTTATGCCTGGAGCTTTTCGTAATCAAATAATTGCCATTGCAACTGTTTTAGTTGTTTTACTATGCAAAATAGAAACAGCTCATGCTAAGTGATACCTAAACACAGAAGCCAGAAAGAGATGATTCCTGTTCCAGCTAATTTATTATTTAGGAGGCATGAGATGGAGACAAAGGAACGGGCTGGTTTTCTCTGATCACACACAGACACCTCCATCAGAGCTACGCTTCCCTGGTGCCTTCTCTGGCCAACAAAGGGTGTCCATGCTGAAGAGACACCACTGCCCACTTACAGCTATCTCTCTCCACTGACAATAAGCTTCTGTCTTGTCTTAAAAGGTTATATTCATTAGCAGTTTATTGAAGGCAGCAGAAAGGAATAGCTCCCCCTGAAGCCATCTCCTATGACTCCCCAACATCACCCTTGTCCAGTGCCGCAGGGGACGAGCATCAGAAGAGACAGGCGCTGGTGGTATCTTTTGTGTAGGGGTGAGGCACAAAGCGCTTCAGCAAATAGAAGTACAAAGAGGAAAAGGAGACCTCTGAATGGTGACGCAGAGCCTGGGGTCTGAACACGACACAGGAAATGGTGGCCTAGCATGGAAACCCGCTCAACCTGTGAGCCACGAGGACCAAGATCAAGGACACCTCTATATCTGGGAGAGGAACCTCTGGGCTCCAGTTTGGTACCCGGGACTGATTAATAATAAAATTTACCATTATTCAGAGACAAGAAAGAAGGAACATGTCCCTACTAAGAAAGTCAATAGTGCTTCACGGATGATCCTTTAATTGTATAGGTTCTCTCAGCCCATCCATCACCACATCTCTGAGGACATGCGCTCCATGCTGTAGGTAAGCATCCAGGCTCTACGGCAGAGTGAGAACCTAGTCCTGACAAACATTTGGTCCCCCCATCCTCATTTGCCAGCATATTCATTTCCATTCAAACCATGCTAAACAACAGGAACCAGGAATTTTCCTGCTTTGGTCTCAGGGAGGTTGTGCTTTTGAAAATGCTCTTGAAATTTCATTTTCTGACACTGAGTTGTGATAGTGATGGAAGGGGAGGGGCACTCACACAACAATCCCGATGGATGGCAGGAACCAGCTCACTTCAGCATCTCAGAAAACATGGGACTCAACTTGAGTCATCTACAAGGCAGGCCCATGGTTTCAGTTCCTTGCCTGTGTTCCTCCATCAGCCCATGAAGACAGGCGTTTCCCAAGAGCAGCTTATCCCATTAAAAGGGGATGACGAATTCTACTTAGGATAAGGAGAATAAACTGCCCACTGAAACCAGGAGTCGTCTATGGAAGTAGCATCACTTGATGTCTTATGTGGAAACAGCTGGATAACCTTGGAAGAACCTCAAGCCTGATGTTCACGTTTGCTTGATGGGATTTTGAGATCCAGATCCTTGTAATGTTTAATTAACAAAACCTATTTCCATTTTGTTTTACCAAAATCTGCCCTATTTCAAGTAGACATCACAAGTATCACAGCCTCATGGAAGTATGAATTTCACACATCTCAGCAGACCTAACAGCAGCTTTCCTCACTCACTAACATGCTTTGATGCCCAGTGAAATAAACCCAGTTCCTAAACCATTTTCCATAACTCATCTCTAAGTAGCAGCCACAATAGCAACGGCATCGAAGTCAGCAGCACCTGGTTTCTGACATGCCCAGGAAAAGGGGGCTTGCTTTCTTTGCAAAGGAGTAGCAGAAAAAACACCTCACACAGAAAAATAACTAGCAGGAAAGCCAGGGAGTGCCAAATGAAGAAATAATACACCAGCCTACTGCCTCACAGACTGGTGAAGCTGTTGCTATTTTATGTGCAAAGCTCCAGGAAGCATCACCCACACCCATGTGCAAGTGGTCACCTGGAGGCAGCAGCAAGGGCCCTCTCTGCTGAAGCATGCAAGGGTGGTTTTTTTTTGGCAGGGCGGAAGGCCCTGTGGTTAGAGAAGAAAACCACAAGATGTTAAAAGGAAAAAAAAAATGCGTACCCCTGGGACGTAGGGCTTTCTTGGTGGGTTTCAGATCACAGACCACCTGCCTTGCACAAAGCAGCTTTTGCAGAGGAATCGCAAAGACGAATTGCAAAGAGAACAATCGAGCACCTGAACAACTCAGCTACGTGTCAGCAATACACGTGCTTGGAGATAAAAAATATGGAGTGATATATGCCATGAAACACCTGTGTCTTGCTTGCTGGGTAATAAAACATGATGTGCTCTGCCATCCACACGAGACCCCTTGAGTGCACACGAGTGAAGGCAGCAGAGTCCCTGCCAAGAAACGCAGCCTGAGGCCTGCAGCCAAAGCACAGGGCTCGTCCGTGACTTCTGTGGAGCTGGAGCTGCTGTGAAGGCCCAGATGGCTGGGGGAGAGCAGGCTGCAGCGGCTGATCCTACCTCAGGCATGAGCACCATCAGCCTGAATCTCTAGGGGAGTCATCGAGGCAAAATCCTTGAGGCACTGTTAAGAACCAGTAACAATAAATGAGCCCAAAGTCTGGATTATAACTTAATTTCTTCACAAGTCTTTTTTCCCCCCCCTTCATTTTGCCGCAGATGCCGAACACCGTCTCTTTACCCAAGAGGGTCCTGATGACATCACATCCTCTCCAAAGAGCGACACAGCCTCCTAAGTCAATCGAGAAAGATCATCTCTGCTCTGCTGCACCATCCCCAAGGACGGCCACCCCTAGGAGATGATGGCCAGGTCTCCTGCACTGCTCCTTCTGCTCGCTCTGTGGCTCTGTGAGTATGGACACAAGGCTGCGCATCCCCTTCACCGGGAGGGGCAAGTAAACTCCTTCCGCTGAATCCAAGAAATTGGGCTAAATAGTTAAAGGGAAAATAAAAAGCAAACCAAAAAGGCTGACTTCTAGGTTTGCTCGGTAATTGTGGAGGTAAAGGCGGCATCAGCTCAGCCAGCGTAGGGCAGCCAGAGGGGTGGCTGCAGCATCATACACACCGGGAAAGGAGCCCGGTTGGAGAAGTGGTTCTGGAGGGGAGAGGGAGGGGGGGAAAAAAGGGAATTTAGCAGTCAGTGCTTTTAGGGAGTCACTTCAGATAAGCTGGGAAAGGGTACCATACTTGAGAAGGCAGCTGAAAGGCTTTTCTGAAGGGCAGCACACATCTTTAAAGCCTGGGAGGCTGATTGCTGAGCACCCTCCATGCACAATCCCAGCAAGGACTCCAATAAAACCTTCAAGTCGTCCAGATAGCACAGTCATCCTTTGCATTTGATCTCACACCCTATGGACAGGGAACAGGGTTTTTCCTAGAGGGGATGTGGCTCTTCCCAAGTGATTTCCACGAGGATTTCTCTCCCACAGGCTGCCCTGGGATCTGGAGCCAGAAGTACAAGATGACAATCAATTTTCGTAACAGTAACCTCCAAGTAGGACAGCGGCTGGAGCTGGAGTGTGAGACCAACAAGGACGACAGTGGCGTGTTCTGGGTCCGCCTGGACAAGCATGGGACCCTTCACTTCATCGTCTTCATTTCCTCCCTGGCCCGGGTCACCTTTGAGGGGAACAAGCAATCCACACGCTTTGAGGCGAAAAAAGAGAGCAGGTTCTTCCGGCTGGTAGTGAAGTCTTTCATGCCGCAGGATGAGGGCACCTATTTCTGCCTCGTAAACAGCAACCAAATACTGTACTTCAGCCCTGGCCAGCCTGTCTTCCTCCCAGGTCAGCAACACCTCCACCCAATCTTGCTTAGCTCTGCCAAAATATCCAGCAGCCCCTGCCCATGCTTTTCTTTAATCAGTTGCCTCTCCCACAAACCCCATTTCCCTGCTTGCTTGCCCAAGGCATCTAGTGACCAATGCACCCGTCCTCCTGCCAGAGGCTCCCTGCTTGCCATTTCTTCTCATGGTATCACGCCTGCCCAAAAGCTAAGATGAACAGGCGGACCCAGCATCACCTCCCCATCCCCACTTCTCCATCCTATTCATGGCTCTGAAGGGACGAGACTAAAGCAAAGCCGACCACCACCACCCCCTCCTTCCTCACCTCACATAGGTCCCAAAAGTCCTACCAACCTCAGGGTACTCAGGCTTTTTGAGGGTGGTGGCAGAAAGCAAGAAATAAGGAGCCTGCAACTCCTTACTGGGTCTTGGGAGACCCTCCTTGGGGGGAGCCACTATCCAAAATGGGCTCCATGAAGTCTCCCTGGACCTGAGCCTTACACTGGCCACAGGTGCAGCTGTGCCCTGCCAGGGGTGGGAGAGAGCTATTTTGGTTTATTTCCCTATATGCCTTATTTATCCATTTTCACTTATAGTTGCCACCACCACAGCAGCACCTACCACCCAGCATGCCATCACCGGAGAGGACCCCTTCATGAAGACCGCAGAGCCAGGAAGCACAGGTGCAGGGAGGGAGCAGGGAAGAGCTGGGCTCTGGTCCACTGACACGGAGGGGGACCCTGCAGGCATTTTGGGATGGGGCGGGGGGGCTAAGGCGTGGGGAGGGGCATGGAAATCCTTAAAGCTTTGTCAGAATTGGATACCTGGGTATGTGCAGCTGGGAGGGTTAAACCCCAATGTTTCATCCCACTTAGGAAAGGCTAAGGATGACTTAAAAAGTATGAGCATGTCTCATGGCTGGGCACACTGGGAAGAGGTGGAGGGAGGGCAGAGCCTTGGGGGCTGGTGTCAGCCTCAGCAGGGGATATGAGAAAACTTTTGGCTGTGTGTCCTCTCTCAAGTCCAGGGAAACACTGAGAGCAGCAGCACTAATCAATGCTCCCCACTAGGGATGACACCCATGCTGTGCTTGTGGACATCCCTGGTGCCCACCTCTGCCTTTGGGGGCCAGGGGAAGCCCTCTGCCCCACCACTACCCTAGCTGAATGCCAGGCAGGTCGCTTGGCTCCACCAGAGCCAGCTGTAACACCAGCCATGAGCACCTGGTGGACCTTTCTTCTTCTCTATTCCTGCAGAGACCAGCAAGGAGGAAGAGATGAATTTCTACTGTAACATCGTAATCTGGGTTCCCTTGGCAGGCGCCTGCGTCCTGCTCCTCATGGCCCTGGCAGTCACCATCATTCTGTGTCAACGTAAGGCTCACCCGTAACCCCCTGTAGATATTCCTCTAGCCCCGTCCTTCAAGGGAATGGATTTTCTAGCTATCCCCTTTATGTAGGCATCAGATAACCAAGACACAGTCAACCCAAGAGAAGGACCACTGTTAAAAAAAAAAAAATTTTCAAAAAACCAAATCAGTGTCTGTAATTTCCTCATCAGTAGGCTTAGCCTGAGAAATAATTATCAATTTCTACACCACAAGGAAGAAAAATAGGTTCCAAATAGAGAAAACTTACTCTATCAAACAGTATTGCCTCTACCGTCCTTAAACTGGTGTATTGGGGGTGAAGGTACCAGAACCTGAAATGCTTTGACAAAATAGGATAAACATGCTCCAGCATGGGGTTTGCAAATTCAAATGCCAAGACTCCCATTAGCAGCTTGAGCTGTAACCAAACAAGCAACTTAATTACACAGGTTCAGAGACTGCTACGGTTAAAGCAGTAACACAAAATCTCTGGGTAGGCAGAAGTCCTTTGGTGAAATTTCATGTTTGAAATGTCTTTAAATTACCCTGAGCAAGCAGCGAGTGCAAATGTATTTAAATCAATTTAACGCTCAGTGAAATCAGTTTAACTTTCCTTCGGGGAGTTTCCCTGAAACCCCTAGAAGTGACACAGATTTCATTAAACCGGCTCAGCTTGTTTCCCTGGAACACCAAAATGTTTTGCTGCTGAAGTAACCTAACTAGATCCTCACTGATCCCGCAGCCTGGAGCTGATGTGAGATTGATTTGCCAGCTGACCCAGTTAAAAAAAAAATAAATTCAGCATCCTTTGGCTCTGGAAAATACTAATCACCACAGTCTGCAGCAATAGGAAGGAATAAATGCAAAACCATTGATTTTTGGCTGTGGCTCCTCATTCTTCTCAAGGGAAATAGCTGATGATGCAGCAGAGCACTCGGAGTGGGTCCAAATCCCCTCTGAAGTCACCAGAGCCCTCCACCTGCACTAGGATTCCCTGGTGACTCGCAACATCTATTAACCTACAAACGCCACTCAGGGATTTATTTCTGCCTTTTAATGCTGATGCAAATCATCAGTGAAAAGCCATTAGCTGCAATTAATTTCTGCAGCAGGCAGCCCGAACCCTCAAGGACAGGTTTTTACCTTGTGCCGAAATGAATGGCTTGACATTGTATTTCACCAAATACCTACTATGCAAATGCTAAAATGGGGAAGAATATCGTCCAAGTTGGTTGCATGCTGCGTGGCGTCGTTGCCACTTGTCTGTTGCAGAATTAACTGCTGCCGGTGGGTTTTCAGCAACGTGCCAAAGTCACCGGAGACAGCAAAAAGAAAAAATTCACCGTCAGTGTTCCCAGGCTGACCCTGCTACTGTTATTCCCATGAAAATTTAATCATGAAAATACTTCAGTGGACTGCCAGGGAAACGTGAGCTACAGCACTGCTCACTTGCATGGCTTTCCTCAAAAATAAGCTTGGTTCATCCGTTATTAGTCTTAAAGATAGCAAGCTGCTAGGGAGTGCCAGCCCTACCTTGCTGCGGCGTTTCTTTACTGAGCTGTGACTCAGTTTCTTTGAACTAAAACATTTTCTTTTTTATTTTAGGAACCAGAAGACGAAGATGCAGATGTAAAAGGTCAGTAAGCAACGGGCGTTGACATTTTTCTCTTAAACTTGGCAGCCTCTCACCCTCAAGCAATACAGCAGGCAGGTGCCAAAGAGCAACCTAAAAAATTCTTCATCCAATGTACGGTGGATGGAAGGGGACTGTGTAATGAATTAAGGGCAAGAGAGAGAGAGATAAGATTCTCTTCTCCTGTGTGTGGTTTGTTTTTTTTTTAATTTAGGAATTCAAATCACTGAGCACTGACAGTGCAGTAGGTACTAAACAGAAAAACCAGACTTGTTTGTAGCAGCCTAAAAACTTTGTGCATTACCCGATGCTCATAACTAACGTCCCATTTGAGTGCTCCCAATGCGCTACTCCAACTTCAGCCTGGGGGTGACCGTATTTCATCCCTTCCCCTCCCCAAGCTGTTAATTTGATTTTTATCACTGGACCTTCAGGTTGTGCCCATGGATTAGATGCAAGTTATTGCATCCCAAATCCCCCCCTGCACAATTTTGGACCAACATCACCATGGCTTTATGCCTCTATTTCCCAAAGAGGCACTAAGTAACAGTAGCAGAGAGGCTGACGCAGCCCTAGATGACTTTCCTTAGAAACAGCAATGCAGGTATGTATAGCTTTAGAGTTAACCTATTTTCTAGGGCAGACAGGAATGCTTTACTTTTTTATGCTTTCCCTCCTGCATTCCCAACCCACCCATCGTCCTGAGTCACCAGGAAACACTATCAGAATAAGAATTGCAATTTGCCAGTTTGGAAGAAGAAATCCTTTTGCCCGTGACTAACATGCATTTTGCTTCTGCAAACTGACCTCCCTGCCACAGTTTCTTCACCTCATCTGCTCTGCAGAAACCCACTTCTGCAGTTTTGCAAGCCTTGTGCTGAGAGTAGCTCGAGGGCTTGCGGCAAGAGAGCACTCTAGCACTGAAATCCCTGCTACTGCTCCAGCCAGGCCAGCGCTGGGCCAGCACCTGGAAGAACTGGGTTGCAAGAAAGTCTGGAACAATATGTTCACACCTCTGGAGGCTTATTCTTTGCAAATCGAGCATCGTTTGAATCAGATAAAGTCATATTCCTTGTTATAGATGCATGGGTTTCGTAGTAAAGAAGTTCAGAGTTTTTTAGTTGTCCAAATTAATATGATCATTTAGAAAGAAATGATGACTGGGAACCCCTCCCTCCCCCTATATTGGAGAAAATGGATCCCAACAACATGTTTTTTCAAAGGCAGAATGCATCAGAAATCAGTGCCTGAATAACAACAACATTTAAGGGGAGAGGCACCGAGCAGCAGCGCCTTCTGCCGCTCGGGTGCAACCTTTTTCTGTGTATGTCAGAATACAGCCGCCCCTACAGACCTGCTTTTTCTTTCATCTGTCTGAAAAAGGGAACAGCCTGTCATTTTTACGATGGATATTTATTATACCCAGCGCTCCTCTGATCCTCGCCTGGCTTTCCAGCGGCTAAACGATAACGAAGAGCTCTTCTTGCAGCCTTGTTTAGGACGATGCTTGCATTCTTCACTTATCTCAATTCCTGTTGCCAAGCCCCGTGCAAAGATGTTCTGTTCCTAAGGGGAAAAACACGCTGCAGAGCTCTTCAATTTTGTACTGATAAAGCAGTTGGGTTACAAGCGCCTCAGGAAATCATCTCATCAAGGACAGCTTTCCTTCGGCAGTGCTAACATGACAGAGTTCTGGTTTAAGCAATTGTAGGATATTTAAGCTTTTATTTAGAGAGGAAATTCCTGCTGCTCTGAGCTGTTCCCACTTATTGAAATGAAGCTCTTTGGAAGTTAATAGTGCAATTCACTCAAAGAGCGCCTCAGGATCTGGCCTGGGATTCTTGCTGGCAGCTGAAGGATTCATTTTCCACCACAAATTAATCTTCAGTAAAAGGGGTGCCAAATCTCCAACTCATTAAATCAGCATAAAACTATCAGTTGCTAGAGACCAGTAATTTCTATCATTTTGGGAACACGCTGGTAGTCTAGAAAGCCTCCTTTTAAACTCCTCTGCAGGAAACCAGTTTGCAACAAGAAAAAGTCTTTATGAACTGGTAACAGCTTCCCCAACTCCAAAAAAGCCCTGAGCTCTTCATTCTTCATTCATTCCTGAATGTGGAGAAAGGCTTGAGGAGAAGACAGGAGCATGCAGAAGTCAGAGGCAAATTTTAAACCCCCTTTTTTAAATTTTTAAATTAGTGTAACAATTGATTAGCAGCGTGTCTTGAAGTCCTTTTACAGGCTGTCACTAGCTGAAATGTTGGCAGGTCCTTCACTAGCATGAAGAGGATTTAGGAACACTTTGCAGCCTGCTCTTGGAGGTCCCTGGCTGCAGACCAAGGCTAAACGAGTTGATCAGCAGCCATACATTAATTGCCTTCTTGTTCCTTTCACATCAAAGTAAATCAAAACCTTTTCTCTCTCTAGACCTGCAAATGGGAAGCCCAATGTGAAACCTGGAGTGCCAAACCGACACGTATAAGCACCTGCACCTTCTGGCTTCTAGATCGTCTTTTCTGGGAGCTGTCACTGCGTAAGCCCCTCACCTACGTTATCTATAATGCTACTACTCCTCATGCACTCTACCTTGACAAATTTGAAAAGACAAGCAGGAGCAGACGCATGAACAGCAAGCAGGCACTTTTTCTGTGAACTGCACACTAAACACAGCTCCTTCCAAACCTGGGGTTTCTCAAATTGATTCCCAAGGCCAAATGCCATCTCTATTCCCCGTGACAGAGTTCTGTGGTTCAGACAAAAGAAACAGGTCAACCCTGATGCTGACAGGTATCAGTGATAAGCTGATGAGAAAGGTGGGTATGAGCTGGACCTTTACTCAAGAGTGTGTAATAATTCTTTCTAAAATGCGGCCAAAACTTGAATTTGCTACAAAATGACTTAACAATAAATGCCCTCACTTAACACACCCTCTTTTTGTGGTATCGTGAATCTCCTCGGAGCTTCAGTTTCATCTAACATAACACAAGCCTGCACCGAGAAGGTACACAAGGATTAAAGGGCATTACTTTTTAGGTTTTTACAGTCCTGGGGGCTAACATTCACTTCACCTCTTGCTGTTGTTCTGCTGCTGCTAGCCCCATTTTCACCAATTTAAGTGTGGATTTTGCCTGAGCAAGGAAGGTGGGATTTTCTTTCTTTCTGGAAGAAATGGTTGAGTGGTAAATAAAAAAAAAAAGTCTTTGTCACTTGCTTTGGTTAAGCAAGACTTTTAGCATACCAACTTGGGACATGTTGATTGACTACGAGTTCTGGTTTTTTCAGCTCTGTATTTGATGTAAATATTTCCTTACTACACTTGCAATTCAAGAACTGAGGAAAAATAAAACAAATGTTTCTAGTGAGACTCAGTAATGTTTCTTTCTTTCTTTCTTCAGTTCCTAGCCTCAGAAGAGCTAAAATCCTTCATGAAGATAATAAATGAGGGTTTGAGAAAGTCTTGGGTAAGGGAAAAAGCAGTTATTTACGCACCAGCCTGAGCTTTATGATGCCAGAGTTCAGCTTCCAGCTTACCACTGCCTAAAATGACCTAAAATAATTTTCCCAGGGACTTGCAGGATGGGCCCCGTAACACTCCCCCATCCCAGGGGGGTGCTATGAAGGTGGATGAGATAAAGACTCTGGAGGCACTCCGGTATTCTTGCCAAGGCACTGACAAAAACCTGAAAAAAAAAAGAATGAAAGAAGCCCTTTGCTAGTCTCCTCCTCTGCAAACAAGCTGGGAAGGAGAAAAATTCAGAGGGGAGCAAAGTTCTTCCAAAATTAGTTCTTTGTAATACTTAATTGAAAAAAACTAATTAGGGATTAGATAAATGTATCTAAATAATAGCAGGAAAATACTGAATGACACAACTATATCTCTGTCTACATACACAATATATATATACACGCACATAAGAGACAGAAAAGTCTTAACAATGAAATTCCTACGAATTCAAAGACATTAAGAAACACTAATCTATTAAGAGTGGCCTAGTTCAAGCCTCAGGTGCTAAGGTGGGGAGAAGCAAGGCTCCCACCACACCTGCAGTGCCACACTCGGCCCCATCACAGACTCAGCCTCCAACGTGCAGCTGCATTTTGACAACAACATGAAGCAGATCTACTCCCCACCCTGTTTCTAGGCAGACTAGGTCCAACCTTTAGCCCTGTTTTAATGCATTATGGTTACCTAAACCAGTCCGATCTTGTCCTACGGTCAGCTCTAACCATGAAGGTGAAAAGCTTGTACCTTTTCTCGCTCTCCTATGAGCATCAATTCTTTTATCAGCTCGTCCTGGAGTCTCTTGTTGACTTAGTTTGAGCTAAAAGTTTTCACTTATAAAGCCTTCATTTATAAGGCATTTCTGCAAAACAGCTTAAAAAAGCAAACAGCAAAAAAAAGATGTAGGAATGTCACTACCTCACTGGTAGCATTCTCTACAGCTGTTTCCTTGTTGTTCTCAATCATTTTATCCTGGGTTTTCACATTATTCTGGAGCTTTGGTCTACATCACGCCACATTGCTGTAACCCAGGCTGTCAGGCAATGCTCCTCCTGACCCCCCCCAACCCTAAATCCTCTTCCCACAATTTAGATGGTCTCCCCACTTCCACAGCGAGCTTCTCCCACTCCAGCTCTTTTAAATGGTTTTCTAAGAAAGAAGGTGAAGTGATCTGACTGCATGCATCTGTTATTTCCCCACAAAAGGCCACATATTATGCATGGGAAGCATTTCCTTGAAAATGCATTTTCTCTAGCACAGTAGTTGAGTGCGGCACGTGACACACACCAAGATTGTGTTAAGCATTGAACAGAAAACCTAGCAGAAGCATTTTTCTGTATTTTACTCCCTGTAAGCTATGCTACTCTTTCAAATGAAATTATTATTTCAGGATCCAAAGGTTAAATATTTATTGCTAGTTCTATTGCTACAACAGCCTACTGAGGTCAATCCTGCAGGGAAAAACAGGATATGGGTATTTAAAAACCAAAAAGCATTTAAATAAGATGAACACATGTACAACGAATTCCTCACTACAGAAACTGCATAGAATCCTAATGCAGGACCAACAGAACAAAATAATAGCCTAAACAATGTCAAATACATGTATCTGGGCATTACTGACTACTGAGATGGCTAATAGCAATGCTCCACTGCGCGGCGCTGCACCAAGAGCCTGGTCCTGCAGCGAGATCAATACAGCCAAGCCCTCCTGACACCGCAGGTGAATGCGGCGAAGAACTGAAAGTGGTATACGTTCGGGTTTTGGTTCTGGGTTTGGGTTTTTTTTTTTATTTTTAGTAGTCTTCATTTGCACAGGAAATCACCATCTAGAAAAAAATTACAACCCTGACAGCTGTAATTACCCTCCTGAATACAGCGCACAATCCACTGCACAATGGGGGCTGCTGACTTTTGAGCTGTAGTTGAGAATCACAGAACATCACCGATCTCTTTTAACCCCAATGCCAAACGCAGGCTTTGGGATGCCTCCTGTCTCCCCCTACACACTCTTCGCGCTGAACCTCCAACCTGCACTCTGCAGGCCAGAGCTCACATAGCACCCTGGGGTGCGCCCGGCTCGGCACAATCCTCAGGACCCAGCGTGCATCCAGGTATTGCAAACCCAGATAAATACTGACCGTCACACAACTGCCTGCGGCAGCTAGCATCTACTGGTTCAAGCTCTGGTTGCACAAGCAGATACCTTAAAAGAAACCGAAACTGGAATCTCATCTTTGAAGATACCTTATGAGCTTTCACTCATAAATTCATGAATCTAGGAAGCTCGAGCAGTTTCAGCACTGCAAAGCAACGACTTTCATTGCAACAGTACTGCCTATATAACACATTCCCTCTTTAGAGGGTATGTTTCACATACAAAGAAAGCCCAGTTAACGGACACATTACAAATTCTCCTGGCTGCCAATTTCTGGACAATGTCATCACAGCTGTAAGCTATGAGGGCATGGCTTTTCACTGGGTATGATCAAGCTATTAAAAATACATGACTGTTCACTGAAGTCTATTAGCAGCGTTCAGCTTCTTACTTGCTAACTATCAGCCAGGTGTCATCTTCAATTCTTTAGCTTCTTTAAAACACAGTTCTTGGTGGTCTGCTTTTGGTTCTTAGATCTGTAGATGACCAAAGGGATGTATCACCCAAACTGCATATTAAGCTTCACTGCAAACTGCATATAAAGTATCAGTAGAAATATTATTCCTCTGCACCATTGTAACAGATATCATGAGTTAGCATAAGACATTAAGGAATTAATTTTAAAAGCATACCCAGCTCTCCACCTGCAGACTTTCTCTGAGATGCTACAAGTACATGTTCACAGACTGTTGTCTGTCCCAGGATACCCAGGGGTAAAAGTTGTTCACCTGTCTCTTCTTAGGTGGGCTCTTCTATTTGTGAACCACCGCAATTTAAATATGTTTTAGAAATACACCAAATACACTGGACTGAACTGCTGTGACTCAGCATTTGCTACACAACCAGCAAAATCACCTCTGCAGAAGGTCAGAAGGCCGAGAGAACTGGAAGAGGCAGCTTGGGGCACGCACCAGAATAAGCACTTACTCGTCTTTAGCCACTGCCCCGAGTTGCATGTTGAATACCCCCAAAATGAGGAGCACCTACAGGCTGACACATCCACGAGAAGCTTGCTTGAAACCACCAGACTGGCTTCACCAAGGCACCCTCCAGCAGAGGCGGTGACGCAGCACAGCTCTCCAAAGCAAGACCGAGTTTCTTTCACCAGCTCCTCCTTCCACGCAGTCCCACGATCGGTTCATCTTCCAGTTCAGGTCAGCTGTAACCAGCACTGTGTCTCAGGTTTAAACCTATAGCTCAGGAAGGCCTGTTAAGATTTCCATTTATATGTAGAGTTGAGGAACAACATTCTTTATAATCAGCTTAAGACCTGGATTTTCTTCACAAGACATTTTCCTTTGCACCCCTACCAATTAGCTACTGATAGAAGGCAAAAAACAAACCACATCTTTTGCACCAAAACTTTAATAACCAGATGCAAGCATCAGTGCAGCAGTGAGAAGGGAAGAAGCTGAGAGCAACTCCAGCCCTGCTGTAGAGGTGAATGACTAACGCAGCATCAAGCAAGGCATATAGATGCCCCTAGCAAATCAAACAAGTTTGGCGCAAACTGGCTGAATGTGTGGTTGAGGAGCAATGTCTGGGCAAGAAGCCTGGACTGCTGCTTACACTGATGAAAAGGGATGGCCTGGCTGAGCTGGAATCTAGAGAAGCAGCTCAAGGGTGCTTGTTTCTCTGTGCAGGAAGCTGTTGTTGGACAGGCCCTACAAATCTGACAGCTTTTTGCTAATAGTGTGTGGAGGAGATTCTAGGTTACATGGTGAGGTGACTGCATGGGGTGCAGAGGCAAAGGCTGGGAGCCATTACAGGTTAATACGAGGCAATATCATATGTATGCATCTCAGACTCGTTTGCCAATATATGGCAAACAAATCTGAAATACAGAATGACTTGCAAAGAGAAGTGAAAGGAATAAATTTTTTCAGAGGTTGAGGGTCACCTCATTGCAGAGATGCTCAAAACTAATAGTGGAGTAGCTCAAAACTCTCAGAAGCTGATGGGCTAAAGGCAACCAACCTAGAACACTTAATGGTGGAAAGAGTAAGAGCTGATTTACAATTTAAGCATAACCTCAACTGATAAATAAAAAAGGGTACAAGATGATCACTGAAAGCCCTGTGAAGCTGAGGGAGGCATCAGATGCCCCCACAAAATACAGCATCCAGAATTAGTTGCCTTTGTTAGATACCTACTTCTCCCCCATCTGGTGCTTCACTTACTCTGAAATATTTTCAGAGTGATAAAAGATTTCCACAAGTTAAATAAGCTCCAGATAAATAATACAGCCAAGATGACCCCAGAAGAGCCAGAAACTGGACTGGTCAGTTGGAGTCACTTTGTCCAAGTCTGTATTTGACAGATGACCTGTCACAGTGAAAGCACCAAACCTCAACCCAGACTCCTCAGGCTAATGCTGTGGTGCATGCTGTCCAAGTGCTGGGAAGCCACCCCATAGAAACCATACCCTTGCTGCTGTTTCTGCAGCATTCAAGACAGAAAAGCACAATAAGGTGAGGAAAGGATTACAGAAATCCCTGGAAGAACAGTAAAGAGACAATGAAATAGGACCTTCCTATAACTAGGTTTCTTCCTTCTGATTCATCTGACATTAAATCTATTTGACACGCAGGGTCAGCACAACCTATGCACCACTGGATTCCCATCCTGAGCTGTGCTGAATAAAGTGAATACATGATTTTTTTGTTGTGGGAACCTATCACATCTGCTTGTGTTCCATGCTTTTGGAAACCTCTTGTGTAATTTAGAAACCCTGGAAAACACTGAAATTTACCCTCAGTTCTGAGGGGGGAAAAACTGTCAGACAAAATAGCTGTGTTTGTATATTTAGGTCCTCCCCCCACATGCAAATGTCTCATGGATGATGCTTAAGACTTGAACCAAGACACTATTTGCATCATCCCCATCCCTTTGTTTCTTTAGTCAAAGTAAAGGAAAACCCACAGCAATAACTTGACCCTTAGTAAGAAGGAAGAAACCAACAGCAGTGCCACTAAGTCTGAAAATAAACACCAGGCAGAAAAAATGCAGGAGAAAACGAATATCCATTTCAAAGGCTGAATTCAGGAAAAGCTTTGCTCACTCCAGTCCAGGTCACAGCACTCACCACTTTAGCTACTGAGTCTTTGTTCCAGTCCACACTGGAACTGTGCTGCCTGGCTATATTCAAAATAACACTTTAGAATGTGAAAAATTCTTAGTTCTAAAGTGGAGCAGGAACCAGGCCACACTACCAGCGCTTTTGCATTAGAATACACAGATACAGCCATCCTGTAACTACTACTACAAGGCAGCATGATCTGAAAACACCAGTTCCTGCATACAGGCCCAGCAGGATTCAGTAAGAGCTTATAGTATGCTATGAACAATTCCAGTTTCCATACTTCCCTATAGGGCTGCTAATTTAATGCAAACATGAAATCATAAAGAAATATCAGGTCACCCTTCTCACATGTATATGTCTTTGTAAACTACTCTTCCATCATATATACTGGGGCTTGAATTAAATTCAGAATAGTAATGTAACACTACAGTACAGCTTTACTCATTGCAGATCATTGCTGCCACTCTCATTTTTTTTTTTGTTCTTAAAGCGCCAAAAGGCGCTTTTTTTTCTTGTTCTCAAAGGCACTGCAGTCTCCCACTCAGAAAAGGAAAAATACAAGAGTTGGGATGGATTGAGGAGCATGAATTTTTTTCACCCTAGAGACGAATCAGCCTCCACAGTGATAAGCACAGAAAGGCAAACAGTATCTTGCAGTAGGCAAACAAACCTTGCAAGGAGAAATCTAACCCAAACTTACTCCGTTAAACCTGGCGAGTTGGCTCTGAACAGTCATAAATAACTTCAACCTAAATTTTAGCAGCAGCCATCCTGGAAGAAGTTAAGAAGAAAGACTGAAAGCAACAGGATGGAGACAGGTCTAAGTTAACAGGGATCAGAAGCTCTAACTCATTACTTTTAACACAGCTTTCACTGCAGTTTCTACACGTTAATTAACCTGACTTACAGATAGAAGACCAAAATCAGTACAGTATTTCAGTAGAGAAACACTGATTTTTAGCAGGGAAGACTGGTTGTTCAGCCATGTCTACTTGCAACGTGTAGTGCTGAACTCACTGCAGGAAAGACTTTACCTAATTAAAAAAATACTTCACAGAGCAGCAAATCATTGAGGGTACTAACAGGAGGTTAGGCTCTGTGTTAATGACAGTCATAGTACTAAAAAAAAAAATCATCAACACCTTTTGAGATCAAAAAGGCTATGTACTATTTTCATTTCCTACTGTTTTTAAGGTTTGATTATGTTTCACACCACTAGTCAGACTTGGAAAGCCCACAAGAACATATCACAATATATTTCCTATTTAAGACATTTACAAAAATCAAAACCCAGTCTATTAATAGACATAGAACTAACACTACTAACAAGCTGCTGCTACAGAAATCATATTTATAAACTTCAGTTACTTTCAGGGCACCCATAAGCTAAACTAAACCTTTTATATAAGCGTGGTCAAAAAAAACCTTAAGGCCCATCTACATTACTGGCTGGTGCACTTGTTGCCACGGGGCTGCTGTTCTGACACATTTTGTGAAGGAGCGGGGAACACCAGTTGCAAGCCCAACGAAGTGCGCAGAAGTGACACAGTGATCTCGATAGACAGAAACATGCCGAGTCTCTTTACTCTCATTATGCACCAGTCTCATTAAAAGGCCCTTGCTGCAAAGGGACTAGTAAAAGGCTTCACAATCTGGTCCAAAAGTGTAATAGAGTCAGACCTCAGATACCACAGTAGCTTTAAAATCAAATACTTTTTTTTTTTATGTGGATATTCCCAAACCCTGTTAGAGAAAATGTATGCTAACTATATTTTAAGCATTAAAACTTCCGAGTATTACCCACTTTTCCCCATGCAAGCACTTTCTCTAGCTACCAGAAGCATATCAGGAGACACCTTGCATCACCTCAGAGGGCAACCTGGATAGCTGTAACAACCAAAATGTAGACGTGTTTCACAAACGCCCAGCACAATATCCCATTACTGTAAGCACATAAGCACTCTCTATTAAACTGCTAGCATCATCTATTGGTGGAGCTTCAAAACTGCAAGCAATTATTTTTAAGTAAACATACAGACAGCTAGGAAAAGGATCGCAATTAGCTAGTGAAAACAGCTGAGTTTTTCAATTAGCTATGTGGATCTATAACATGCACTATTTAAAAGGGAAAACAGGACCAATTTGTACTAAAAACATTCTAATACGTAAGTTGAATTTGTACCCTATTGCCATTTAATAACTGTGCTGTTTTTGTACTCCAAGCAATTGCGTTAGAGGCACTATCAACACTAACCAGCGTTCACACCAATGCCAAAATACCAGCAGCGTAACAGTGAAAAAGATGCAACACTTACACTTCAGGGTGCTTTTCTGGGGTTTTGTTATTATTGTTTTTTTTTAAATACTTCATATGCCATTTCATATAAATCCAAAGCATTAAGCAATTCCACTCAAAAGAAAAGATTGAAAGCAATTTCAGCAAGACTAGGAAACCTACATGGAAAATAATATCCTCACCCGTTTATTGTTGATTTTACCACTTGGCAACGCGGTTGTTTTGAACTCAGTGTGAATACAATTTAAGTTTTGCAGAAAAATCACACACCTGTATTTTTCACATGTATCAAATACATTTAAAGGTTAAAATTTGTGTGCCTTGACTTGCTCCTCTTAATGTCTCTTTAGGGATGTCCATTGTCACTGATCCGATAGAGTCCAACTCAGTCTCTCAAGTCAGGTGACATACAAATTCAAAAGGTGTAGATTTCTCAAAGACGGTCTTCTCTGTAGTGCATTGTGCTAGTGCATTCAACCAGTGTGTCAGTATTCAACCAGCTAAGCTTGGGTTTGTTTTTTAACTACACAATACAGAAATATAATTTTACATGTAGCTTAGCATGCCTTATGGCTGCTTGCCCTACTATAGGACAGTGCAATAAATACAAATATATGCACACTAGAAAAGATTTAACTGCCATGATCTACATCTCGTTTATGAGTACAAATTTACCTAGTCAACAATATGACAAATTTAGCAGAAAAAGTGGCAATGGCAGTAATAGTCTACTACAAAAACAAGGCTAGAAGCAAAGTGTTCTCAAGCTACAGAAAACTTGCTACCTCCTAATACATGATGTAGGGCCCAGTTCTGCCAAGTGCAGAGTCGTGATCAGTAGATTGCATCAGAACATGCTTTCCCCCCATTTAACAATGAATACTTCTACAATTCATTTGGTTTTGATAACTGTTTATAAATAGCACACTATAATGACTATTAAACTATACAGCAACATGACATTTATAGCCTAATTCTGAATACAAAGTTCAAAGAACATGACTACAAAGGCCAGAGAGCAAATGTCATCAACTAAAAGCATTTCCACTTCAGAATTTATTGAATGTTCTCTTACACAAACACTTCTCGATCGTGAAACCAAAGGAACAGGATTGCCTATTCCCTCTCTGCTCCAGTAGTAATTTAGCCACACATCACCCTTATAAATTAGTGATGGATTTTAACGGTAGCCCCTTGGGGCTATATATTTTATATACTTTATATATATGCACATTTACTTTGAATTCTATGTAAAAGTTGAAAAAATGCTTGAAAGAAAAACTCAGAATATATCACAGCTTTTTCAGCCAAAAAAATACAAATCAGTATTATAACCACTATTCAGTTTATCAAACTTTTTTTCTGAAGTATTTACCTTTAATTATGTACACATTACAGGAAATAAAACTTTTTCCACAAACATTCTCTAAGGTGACAGTTATCAATAGAATGATAGAATAATAGCAGGGAGAATATTAAACAAATGAGGGTGATCAATTTCTGCTTTTAAAAAGTCACCATATAATTAAGTACAAAAACCTGCATTGAATGACAACTGCTGGTGTAGTAACTTGATCAGGTATGGAGACCAAGAGTATAGTAAAGCCCTATGGTAATAATATTTCTGTAGCATTTCCACTTGGTATGTATATACTAAACGTTGGCAAAGTTTCTGTAGCGTTAGCTTATACAAACATAGGAGTCCTCAGTCTGCTGCATAAAATGGAACAAGTGTGTTTTTAATTCTCCTTAAATGCACCTGAAATCCAGAGTGTCACTTACAAACTGCATAATGAAACTTTTCTTCAGAAAAATATCTGTTTGGCATCTCCAGGGCTCTGTTCCATTGGACAATAGGGGCATTTTAATCTGGGGACAAAGACAATGGGTTAGAATCGCGGCAATGTGTGACAACTGAGCATTAAGTCTTTTCATCCATTACAAAGGTATCGAGTTTGCAGCGATAGTCCTTCTTTTTTCCCCTGTAGCATGAAGCAAATGTACTCTTAAGCCATAATGCTTTACTTGGCTCCATTAAAAGTGACCTTTAGCTGAGAGAGACCTTATCACGCTTTTTCTTCTAATTATATTCTTTCTCACCTTTTCACCCACACACCCCTGAATTATTAAATACCAACAAATTACTCTTCATGATTAATCTATTATTTCTACTTCTGGATTAGTTTGTTGCATTTTAGTGATTTAAATAGGCTGTTAGCTTTCTCTTTGACTTCCTCAGCATCCAGTGCGTTTTACACTCTGGTTCCCAAACTGCTGTGATTTTACAACCCACTTAGATTGGCTCCTGCAGGCTATGACTAAAGAGGTCAGCCTGGCTTCCCTGCTGAGGTCTCCACTGATACAATTCCACCTGCTTACAATATTTCTTCTAGCATTGATCCATTTTTCCCCATCTCTAAGTTTGGGCCTTTCATCCCACCCACCCCTCCGAGTTAATATTGCCAGAGCTGTGCTGTCACTATAGCTGATCAATGAAAGCATCAGGAATGAATGATCGGGGACAGGAGCAGTGTAGCAGCAAGTTTATTGGCTTAAAATGGCTAAAGTCACCCATGAAGGCATACCTTCAGGTTTTTCTAGCAGAGCAAAGAATGCAAACACCACTCAACATTTTCATTCATAGCATCACTTACTTTCACACTGGATTTCACAGAACAACTTATGGCTCTAAATTAAGCTGACAGCCTCCACAGAAGCTGCATATATTCAACCCAAATTACCACTGGTTCTTCCTCAAGGGAATCTGTATAGCTCTCTCCCTCCCATTTCCTCCTTCCCAAAAGCCTGTAGGCACCCCACTGCTACCTAAGGAGGAGTATTTCCACAGCGGTAATTCAACTACCCGCTCAGTTTTAAGCTGTATTTCCCCAGAGGTTTGATTTTACTTTTTAAGGGATGTTTCATGCATTACTAACCTTGCTCCCTACGAAAAACTGTGTGTGTAAAAGCCTCCATTTTGAATTTAAGACAACACAATGGTATTTACAACTTGGAAAATTACTCTGTTCATTGTATTCCTCCCTGTAATCTCACTTTCTACAGCATCAGAGGGTTTATTACACTTTTCTCCAGTGCATCAACCTGGCTTATCTGGTTTCCAAGTAATTTTCTAAGCAAGCTTCCACCAATTATGTAATTATGGACTCAGTTTTCCCCAAAACACAGTATTCTATTCTTAAGATTTGCCCTTGCCTGTACGTTGCTTGAAATAAAAGAATGGTACTTACTTGCTGCCATTAAACATTTTATTCAAAGCATCTCTTGATATAATATGACCACAGACTAATTTCATAGGTGGATTATTATCTGTTGTTTGCTGACGAAGAATGGGACAGGCGAATATTGAATGATACCAGCACTTTTTACCAAGGTCCACTTCAATCTGTGAAAGAAATTAACATAACAATTTATCTTGGGAAACTACATTTCCAGACAATTAACCCTTTTAGGTCATGGCCCTTATTTAACGGATTTCACAATTAAGCTGTGAGGGCAGCAAAATCCATTAGGTGGATGCCTGACAGTTTCCCAGCCAAAAATACTTAATTGTGATCTTAAAATGGTGACTTATGTTGCTTCTTCCCATCCCCAACAAAGAAGAGTACTCTGCCAAAGGACAAGTGCATATTTTAGTGCAGATCTATACCCTGGCAGGAAAACTGAGCTAATGACCCAACAAGACTTTCTGTATTTTGTAGCCAGTGACTTCCAAAGTGGTTTAGATGATAGTCTTAATTAAGGGGGTGGGGGGAAGAAAGGAGAAGAGCAAAACCTTTGGATTGATTATATTAATGTTCTACAACTTCTTGAAAGACTCTCCCAACAACTACATGCCGTGTCATGTCAATAATGAAGTGTATCAGAATAATTTCTTTTTAGTACCAACACAGAAGACATTGGTACAGCACAGCTCTTGCCATCAGGACCAAATTATTTCAGTAAAGGGACCTTTCACAAGAAGAACGGGTCCGTGACTTCAGGAATCATTCGAAAACTGCAAAAATCAAATCACAGCTTCTGTACATGAAGCTCCCAGCTCTGACCAGTCCTCAGTTCTGACAGGTTTAACCTTCAACAAAATCTGACAATATAACCTTTTCACAGTGCTTAACCTTTGTCTTTGCGCAATGAAAATAAGGCTTCCCATGCTCATACTGCCTTAGCAGTACATGCTAGAGACCCTTAAGCTTAGAATATGCAAGGAAGCATATAAATACTCTTAACTGATCTGCATCTGACAGCAATCTTTTCCCAAATGCTCCCTAGCTAATCATTCCTGCCTGGACGGCAGCGCATGAATCTGTCACACTTGGAGGTTACACTCTCAGTGTTACAGAAAACGTAGCTGGGAGAAACTCAACGCACGTACTTACACTATAAATGAATCTCTTACAGCTACAATCAAAGAGGCTAACTCAGTTCATGCCCAGTTTGCACAAAATAGGTTTTCTTTTCAAATCAGGAGCAGGCCACTGGAGAGCTGCATGCACCTAGTAAGAGCTATAAAGGGATACTGGGGTTTCATAACAACTGAACTTCATTTCAGCTGATAGAAATTAGTTGTGCTGGAAGCATAATGCACCGGATCCCAATTCAGTTCTCATGTCCCCAGATGTAGTGCTAATTCTTTCATCTCCTACCTGCCTGATAGTGCAAAACAACTCGTGGACAGAGCTCAAGCATAGCTAGGGGAAGCTAATGCTTCTCAGTGGGATGCATTTCCTTTCCAGTTATATAGAAACATCTCACACATTCAGTTTAAGACTAAGTGGAAGGTGAGAGCATTGGTTTTCTTAAAGTGATTTGATCAAAGACCATTTCAATGCAAAAGGGGAAAACAAGTAAATGGGGGAGCACCAAACAAAACTGATAAATATAAACCTGACAAACATAACAGAGACAGTAACAAGAGACAACCTTGTCAGTCACACTGATAGATCATCAAGAAACTGCAACCAAACCTGGACTCTGCAACAGATAAGAATACAAACCTGAGGGTCTCAGAGGAGAGGGGGTTAGCAGAACTATACAAACTGCAGGAGGAACATGCAGGGGAAAGAGATTGCGGAGGAACAGCCAGGAAGGGATATAAAAGGGGCCAGAAGGGCCATGTCAGTATTTGAGGGTCCATGAACATGCATTTGCTTGTGAATCTAGAGTAGGGTGTGTGTGCTTTCGCCAGTGAATTTCAATCTTTACCAGCCAAAGGGGAGGAAGGGATCTCGGCTGTCTGTACTTATGTTTTATGCAAGTCCTGTACGTGGGTGCTGTTGAAGGCAGCACCTCGTCTGTGGCAGCCTGCATAGCCAGTTATATCAGTATCCTTTGTGCGTGTGCGTGGGTGGGTGTCTGCGGTTCACGCTCAGCCTCGCTACTGGTTGAACCTACAAATGGGAAACCAGCAGCCACGTCCAACAGCCTGGGACAAGACCCCGAGGTCTCTGTACACTGGAAGTCCCAAGCCCAGGAGCTGCTGGAGCTGGCGGCCGTGTGTTTCTTCAGCACAGAAGAAACCTGATGACAGCATTTAACATTAGAAATCTGCCTGGGAGAGCTAAGCATCAACTCACCGGTAGTTCATCCTTCTGGTTCCAAACACCTGTGCACTGCCTTTGTTCAATAACTGCCTTGATATTAATTAGAGCTGGTAATGCTACACAACCTGCTGAAAAACTGCAGAAAAAGGAAATATTAACATACGATGCCTGTTAGGAAACCAGCATTTTTTGTATTTCTACTTTAAAGGTTAACTGAGACACAAGAGTGTTGTACTACTTCATTCAGTTATTGTCTGTACTGCTATGCTCCCTTCAAGTATAACAAGCAAGAGTTTGGGAGCAGGTCATCAGTTATCCTGCATCTTAGGCTACGGCCCTCAGGTACTACATTCTGGACTGAAAACAACAGTTAATCCCTGCTCTGAGTCTTTTAATGAATCGATTTTCTATACCACCTACTTTGATTTTGAGCTGTACAAGAGGAAGACATCACGTTAGCTTATATAGGTAGTTGCTCTCAACTATGGAAGAGTACATGCAACCTAAGAGTTTCCACGTAACCCACAACACATAATCCTTTAATTATATGTAATTACCATGTAAAGAAACATGTCTCTCCACCTTCATCCTTAAATCAAGAAAACACATATAGAAAAAAAAACATAGGAAGGCAAGTGAAGGAAGGAAACCACAGCCTGTGAGAAGAATGGCAGTATACAGCTGACCAAGGTCAGTGTCCCAACAGTTCAGCCTGCTCTGGGAGTTACCCATTACCAGAACTTACCACATTATTTTGAAATATTTCACTGTGTTACAAAATAAAGTATGACACTGAGTTTCCACAAATGAACAGATGTTTTGATGGATTTAAGTCTAATGACAGTATTATAGGCCTGGAAATCAGCAGCAACAGAAACAGGATTTGACCCTGGTATCAGCCTGCTCTGTTTCTTTGACAGATTATTTTACTACTTGTGCAAGTTTTACTGTCTACAGAAGTCACGAACTTCCTCTCCACTCTGCCCCTTCAGATACATGTTTTTATGCTTCTGCAGCAACATTCTGGCTAGTTTACTTGGGAGAGATGTGCCTGAAACCTATGGATCTCTTGCCTAAGCTTTTAAAAAAAAAAAATTTTAAAAAAAATCATATCCATCACCTCCGACTGGCCATTTCAGTCCTTACACTTTGCCTTTTGGTTATTTCAGCCCTGAGTGTAACTTGTGTTAACCCTCTGGGAAGTTTAGACAAATAGTATTTGTAGAAATAAAAGCATTACTGCTTTAATGGCTCTGTATGAAAACATCTCTGGAAGAGCCCTTTATTAGTATAACAACTCAAGAAAGTAGTAAATTCAAATGGTGTCCTGTAGTCCTTCATGACCCTGAACACCTCATTAGCGTCACGAGAATTCTCCCACTGACTCCACACAGTAACTCAGACCATGAGGCCTGGACAGGATTAGATACATACTGGAGAAACCAATCAGCTTTAAAAAAAAAAGTGACCGCTACCCATGTTCTAGAAAGCAATATATTTTCTAGCAGGGATTTAGCTTCAAGCTGGTTTAATTTCTACAGGATTTGCAGCACTCAAAGGTCACAGCAGTTTAGGACAGGCTTGTTTATGACAAGAGTATCGATACCACCTATACAATAAATACATTTGAGTGCAATCGATTTCACATCAGGCACAAAGCAAGCATCCAACCAATCCAAACATCAATAACAGGGATTTTCCACTTCACCAAAAATCTCTTGGCCATTTGCACCGAAGACTTTATTACAGCATCAGTGCATGAGCAATTAAAATGTAAAGGACTGCTGTTAATTTGACTGAAACAGGAAAAAAGATGAAAACCAGAGATAGATGTTTTAGATATCTATAAATCCCTCAAACAAACTCGTAACATTTATTGTAGGAAGACAATTAATCTGAAAGTGCTCCCTTTGTTGCTTCCATTGCATTTTGTGACAGAGGTGCAAACAGGAGAAGCAGAAGGCTTGACAATTTTAAGAGCTCTAAACTAAGCACAGCACTCTAATAAAAAAAATAAAGCTAAAAAAACAAAAGAAAAAAAGAGAAGAAGGAGCAAAGCTTCTGCTAAGTATCAAATCTAGCCCACAAGGATACACCTAATTTATTTTCTATTTAATGCCTGAAATGAAAATTAGAACATTAGGCAAGTATATTGGGGGAACTGGAATCTAAGGGCTAAATAGCAGCTAATCTGCTTTATCTTCAGAGAAGCTAGAAGGAGATTAGGTTGGTTTTTCTTCACATTTCCAACAGCCTCCTACAGATTTGCATTTTGTCAGATTAGCTACTGAGCTTGAAAGTGCCTCCTTCTTTGCAAACGAGGTCCAGCCAATAATTTGGCAATCTTAGCAGCTGAAATCATAACATAACTCTTAAGCATTCTTCTAAGGAGAAGACACGTAAAGTAACATGTGGATTAAAAACCAAGATCATCAAATCCTGACGAACCGTGGCCAGAGTTTGGGGTTTTTTTTTCAGTTAAACGGCAGGGACAATTTTCACATATTTGCTGTGGGAATAATTGGCTGATTGCCATCCTCATCTTTCACACTGATGTCTAACCTACAGAAGCCAGATTCCATCTTCCTCTTGTGCTGCAAAGGTGCAGGGTAAAGCACAGCACACAGGAACATCTGATTTCTAATCTTTGCAAATCTTGTCAGAGCCGATTGTAACCATACTCTTTATTTAATACAAGCTACATGAGACTTCTTCTCAAAAGCCGTTTCCTTTGTCCTCAAAAAGAAATAGAAACCAAAACACTATGTACCGGGTCTTAAAAGCAAGTGAAAACCAGCGTACCTAACACTGAGAGGTGATTCAACCGAGAGACCCAGAAGAGCACAGGCATCTCTTGTAAAGATGTCACAGATGTCCGCCCACTGGTTTGCATCTAATAGATGAACGTACGGAGAATTCTCTATACCTTGCCGCAGATACACCAGGCTGCCCATCAAAACCTGAATATCTGTGAGGGACGAGGAACAGTTAGTTATTTTACATTACAAATAAAAATTAGCATCTACAGTTTTAGCTTTTACATGGAAAACAGGCAGATAGAGCAAATCAGTAATACACATCCTCACCCCTACAAAATGCAATTACAGCCACCACAAAACAGACGTCTACAGCTACGAGAGCTCCAGTCCGCTACGGACAGACTGGGGGGTCACCTGCCCCTCTACAAGCACAGCATGCTGCCTATTAATTTGCTCCAAACAGGTTTACTTTCTTGTAAGCTGACGCACACAGTACCCTAAAAATTAGGCTTTACTGTATTCAGTTTGAGATGGTTCACGTAACTCACATATTCCCCATTTTTCAAAAGTTTCATTTCTCTTTATTACCCCACGCAGCAGAAAATAGCAGATGACTATTCCAAGAACATTTCTGTGCATTTTTAACACTTCACCCTGGCAGCAGGCCTTTCTAGATGTAATCTACGTATTATTTAAACCTTAAATTTAAGCAAATGTGCAGACATATTAAAATAGAATGTTTTGCCCTCTTTAAAAAAAGATTTTTTTTATTTTTAAAAGAGGAGTTAATTCAAATTGTAAGGGTTCAGGTTATACACGTTAAATACAAATATAAGAAGCCTCTAACAAAATGAAAATAATGGAGTAAACCACGTTTGGAACATGACTTATATTTTTTACTACGAGGTGCCACATCCAAGTGCTTTAAGTCCCCTTAATGTGACTGAAAACTTACCTTTCTGATGATTTAGGGCAAACGGCTGGAAGTTTTTCGCATACTGAAGTGCTTCTCTTTGATTTGCTGTTCCACCCATCAATAAACTAATGAAATATAATCTGTGTAGTTTAAATTCCAATGAGCTATTCTGTGCCATAAGCATTTCTCTGTTGGATACCGCCCACCTAGAAGAAACGAGGAGGTTCAATGGGACACGACACAAGAGTAATTAAATGTCAGCCTACACCATATGAAATTATTACAATTATCAAACACCTATTTCAAGGAGAATATGACTGTTCCCTGAACTTCTATAAGTTTATATGGACCACAGAAAACGGCAAGACTCTTTACAAGTAACAGAGCTCCACAGGGCACACAACATGTGAACGATGGTACTTCTGGTGCTGCTGCACAGGTCAACCTCTGCAAAATTCAGCTCTCACTGGCAGAGAGACAGGACTTAATTAGCTGCAATATAAGGCAGAAATGGCTAAAATCTACTGTATTTTGATTAACACCACTTTGTCACTGAATCTTAAAAACTGAAGACAGGCTTCAGCTGCATGTTGAAGAAGTTTGACCAAGCCTTTCAAGAATATATTTTCCAACTCCCTCGTTCCCCAAACATCTTCTCTAAGCCACTATGTTTATATGCATGTGTATGTTGCCCTGGAGAGGGGAAGTGCCTCTATGAGGGCCTCAAAGACAGACATTATCAAGACCTTACAATGAGGAATAGGGGGAAGGGAAGGGAAATCAGTTTAAATATCATAGAATCATTTAGGTTGTGCCTTACCCTGCTTAAACTTTGCTTTCTGTGCTATTTTCAACTTGGGAAATAAAAATATTTCTCATTTTCTGGGTCTCATTCACCATGACAACACTAATATTTGGCTCCCAAATAACATGGAAGAATTCCTAAACACACACCAAGTAAAATGAACTGGAATTTTTAAAGCATTTCATAAAAAGTTATTATTTAGATTTTTTCAATTCCTCTCAGTTTTTGTGTGTTTTGTTTTGGGTTTTTTCCCCTTAATTCAATTTAGTCCGGCCTAAATCAATCCAAACTTTCTCTTAAGAACTTCAAGTTTCAGTGTTCTTCAGTACATCTGTTTCTCACTAGTGTTAATTAGTTATACTATTTTCACTGTGGGGGCCCCATTAAGCAAAGAGCTTTTCACTTTTCAGCAAGGAAGTGAGATAGTCTTTTCCTTAAAAAGAAGGGGTACGTGAGGCTTCTGTTCTTTTCAACCAATACTAAAGAAAGAAAATTAAGCATTCTTACAGTACTGGTAAAGCTTGCAATGCAAGTTAGCCTTCTGCATCAAGATGTAGAATTAATGAGCAAGTATCGACTTTCAGTTTGTTGTGGTGAAAGCGCCAGGAGTCTGACTTTACTGGCAAGGCTTTGTAACAACATCAGTAACCTTTCAGTGAGAAATGTAGCCTTTGAACTGAGAGCAAGCTCTACTGTCCCTAATTTCAAGCAGTTTCAGATAAGCAGCCTCAGAAGACTGTCAACACTGTAATCTCCACCAGGAGGGTGACTAACCATGGGTTGTTTCACGTTTGGGTTGGTTTTGGTTTTGTTTTGTAGGGTTTTTTGGTTGTGTTTATTTTTTGTTTGCTTGTTTTTTGGGTTTGGTTTGTTTTTTTGGTGTTTTTTTGTTGTTGTTGTTGTTGGTTTGGTTTTTTTATGTTCAGTGTCTACGGTTTAAACCTGGGATAGTGGCAATAAAGCTCACTCCCAACTAAGAAAACAAGAGCCCAAAGTTAACAATCGTGGACCAATAAGCTGAAAGACAAAAAAACTATTAACAGTAAGACTGGTATCAATCCACAGTCCCATTAATGAGATATTAATCTGTATTGCATCAAAAGGGAGGCATCAAAAGAGCCTCCATCCCCTCCCTGCCAATATTGGCAACCACATGACACAGTACTTCATCTTGCTGAGACTGAGTCTGTTTTTCCAAATTAGCTTTTAGACAGGCTTTCCATTTTTAGCTCTGAGTGGCAGCACAGATTTGTATTGGAAGAAAGCAGCCGCAGAAGCAAGGCCTGAGGTGGTTGGTCTAGGACTTGCTGTTCCTATTCCTAATGGAAAGACAACAAAAACCAAAACGAAACAAAAAAAAAACCAAGCAAGGTTTAAAATACACTATGCCACCATCCAAAAGCATTAGTAATCACAATACCCATCTTCCTACTTCCTCTCAAAATGATACTTTCAGAGTGTTTTCACTTCTGAGACTCAAATACATCTGAATTCTTTAAAGTTTACAGTATACTATTCAAACCACAGGTACACAGAGCTCTCTTCTAGCTCCCACATGGGATTTAGTTAAAATGAATTTCACAAAGTCTAGCAAAGATTAAATTAAGTTGAAACCATACCCCAAAGGTCCCAGCAAATACTAGGACCTGTCCGCCTTGCTGCTTTACAGACATAAGAGAAAACAATACCTCTTCCCCAGGAGATGACAGTCAAAAGCTTTGAACCTGCAAGTTATTCCCACCAGACCTTCACATGGAGACCCACCTGGGCTCAGAAGGGCTAGAATCCACCCAGAAAGAACCTATGGATTTCCCTCCCTCATGTCCAAATTACAGTGAGAAAAGTCACCAGAAACTAATGGGATCCTGTAGAGGTACAGAGCTTACATGGCTTAGGGTGCAGGGCCAGACTGGGCATCTACAAAGTCAAGGTGCACACCCCATAAAGAAAGAAAAATGTTATGGCCAGTTGTACTAAATTTAATTCTGTAGTATTTGTAAGTGTTGGAATTTGTGTGAGTAAGAAAATCTGAAAAAACTACAATTAGGGTCTTTTTTTGTCTTC
>VZTV01082927.1:24831-50355 GCA_013400875.1 Anhinga rufa | reverse complement strand
AAAAAAAATCCAAATAATTTACAGCAATAAAAGGCCAAGTTACACTGACATTTAGAACCATAACTTGGATATTTTTTTTTTTGACAGAATACTTTGGAAGCATCAGACGTTAATGAGTTTGTTTGCACACAATGTCTTTGTAGCCCTATAAATACCTCTCAGGCTATCAGCCTGTCAGAAGCAACCACAGGGAAGAGACATATCTCTCCCATCACATCCATCATCTATTAAATTGTCCACTACATCCTAATTCCATGTCTCTTTAGAAAAGGTGGTGAAGCACAAATGAGAAAAGCAAAGCAGAGGTGGTTTTTCATGTTGAGCCTGACTCTGCAGAGAAGAAACTGCATGTTGGTGGAGTCTGCATTTGGGCTCCTGTGGTGCTTTAGCCTGGAGCCTTGCAGAGCAGGACACCTCACCCAGGTCCTGGAAAGAAGGGGGTCATCTCCAGAAGGCAAATCAGCTGCGTGCACCTTATACAAGGGCAGCGTAGGGCAAGTGCATTCCTTAATATGGGTATCTCAGTAGAGTTAACAGCCTGCAGTTAGATGGGATGAATACAGCACAGAAGTAGCTAGAAGGTAAAATGAAGAATAGGAAACTTCCTGGATATTTCTGCATAACTATATTTTCCAGACCACAAGCAGAGTAACTTTTAGCTACCTCAGATGTGAATCCTTCTGGTTCACTCCATGCTCCAAGGCACAATGTGAACCTGCCCTAAGGAGCCTGCAAGGACTTGTTAGCACAGCAATGTGTGTTGCACACCCATCTCCTTCCAGGGCACTCTTGGCCAAATAGCTGAAGAAAAGGACAGGAAATTAAGATAGTTTTCAACAGATAACATCTCTCAGCATTCAATATGGGTTCCTAATTTTATTGGTGGTTGAAACTTTAAGAAAGATTTCTAGCTTTTGGTTGGTTCATAAGGGTCACTGCCCATGTAAAATAGATGTTCAGCTTCTAGCTGAGTCTGTCACCTCCTGAAGCAATACAAGGAAGGGCCTGCACTGCTTATCCTTGTTTCAGTGGAACACAGTACCCCAGCTAGTGGGGATTTAAGAGAGAATTTAAGATTTAAGAGATCACATGTTTATTGTTGTCATGGTTTAGCACCAGCCAGCAACCAAGCACCATGCAGCTGCTCGCTCCCCACCCCCGGTGGGATGGGGGTGAGAATCAGAATGGTGAAAGTGAGAAAATTAGTGGTTTGAGATAAAGACAGTTTAACAGGTAAAGCAAAAGCCGTGCACACAAGCAAAGCAAAACAAAGAATTAATTCCCTCCTTCCCATGGGCAGGCAGGTGTGCAGCCATCCCCAGGAAAGCAGGGCTTCATCAAGCCATAACGGTTACTTGGGAAGACAAACACCATCACTCCCCATGTCCCTCTCTTTGTTCTTCTTCCCCCAGCTTTATCTGCTGAACATGAGACCACATGGTATGGAATATCCCTTTGGTCAGCTGGGGTCAGCTGTCCCGGCTGTGTCCCCTCCCAGCTTCCCGTGCACCCAGCACAGCATGGGGAGCTAAAAAAGTCCTTGACTAGTGTAAGCATTGCTTAGCAACAACTAAAATATCTCCGCATTATCACCATTGCTTCAGCACAAATCCAAACCAGCCCCCTACTAGCTACTACTAAGAAAATTAACTCTATCCCAGCTGAAACCAGGACAATTGTCCAAAGTATAGGGAGGGGCAATCATGTAATGATAATCATTCCCAAGTGTCACCTGGCCTGGAGTTTTGGTTGTGAACCAAGAGTAGGCTAGTAGTTACCTCCTCCCAGTTTGACCCCTTGCCCTAGATAGTATTTTCATCCCAGTCACTGATGTGTGTGTGACCGACCCGCTCCCAGGAGCCTGCTCCTGACCTACCAACCCACCAGCACCAGTCAACTGAACATGGCTCTCCCTTCTGCCTGAAATGAGCTTATGCTTTAACTTCTCCACAGCCGATTAAGCTTAGGAATGCTGCTAATGGCAATGAAATCATCCGAGACCTCTACCAGAGCAGTTAACTTCTATCTTGCATGATCTCTTCCATTTTCAGAATGAATATGCAGTGACTCAGTGGGTTTAAGGGCCTTACCACAGCACTGCCCAGGTCAATGGGTGGCACCTGGGCACTTCCAGACTGTGCCCTGAAAAGCTATATATAGTATAGCACTGTATAGACAAGGGAAGCCGCCTGTGTTCCCCAAGTCTTGTTTCTCAAAAGGCTGAATCCACCTTCTGCTCCTTGGAAAATCAATGATTCAGTAAATTAATTTCAGTCTGTCACTGTAATTGGATTAAAAAAAAGAAGCATCTTGCAAGACTTTCCTTAAAGTCAGTAAGCTGGAGAATTGCACTGTGACTGAGCGCAAATCAAATACCTCTAACGTTATTTGACATTTTAATTGCAAATAAGGTAAAGTCTCTCATTACAGAGCTCAACCAAGTTGGCTTGTTGTGAACCAGACTCTCTAGAGGACACTTCCTTCCCCTACCCCCTGCTCAGCTGCACAGCAGCTGAAGCAGCAAACATCATGCAAACTAAGGCAGACGCAGCCATTACCAGTCATCCTTTCTCCCTTTAAAATTACACTGACTCACATGGTGTATTTTTCTAACAGATGCTACCGTACAGCACAGAGCTTGTCAAGGAGGAAAAAAAGCCCACCGCAGAGTTGCATGAAAAAACAAGTTTAGAAATGCCATAGATCTGTTTGCAGGAGGCTGGATCAAAATTATTTCAGGCTCATTTCAGTGATTTACCTGAATACGCCAGAGACATATTTGTCTCGCAGTTCTCTGGAAAGTCTTGGCCATGGTCTTTCAGGATGCAAGAGAAAGTACCAGGGCCGGGGATCAGTAGAGCTGACCAGCTGCTCAGAGTACAGGTACAATTTTAGAAGTCTGATTTAATATCTTGTTCTACCAGCAATGCTTGTGGCTAAATGGGAAATAAAACTAATCTATCCTTATTAGATTTGGGCTGTAATCTCATATCACCTTCAGATATTGGACTTCCCTGGCAGGCTTCCTGCTTTGCACTGGCTCTGGTTCCCAGGAAGCTGAAGAAGGCAAGGTGGATAATGAAAGAAATGTAAGTTCAAAGAAAATTCATATATAGTTCAGTAGTTTGAACTGCAGAAACATTTAACAACCCATATATGAAATAAAAGCAGTCTATGGATGTGGTCCATTCACCCAGAAGTAATGTTTTATTACACCAATGTGGATGCTGCCTGTGTCTGAAAACACTGGGTGCAATAAATGCATTTATTTGAATCCTAGGCAGGATTGCCCACTTTTCTTGAACAGAAAAAGTACATGCCCAGTTTTATGGGATCGGCACCTACATCATACACTAGTTGCCCACAGGACATAACTAGGATTTTTTCAGGGAAGTAATGTGCTTTTTCAAAAAACAGAGCAAGGGTATAAATTGTCTTATGCTCAGAATTATTATCTATTAAAAATATTAACCAAAAAATATCTTGGGTGCAGTCAATCTTGCCTTGGTACAAAATGAAGAATTAGATCTCCTGACAGGCTTTCCAGCATGTCCTGCAATTTTCTGGTTTTCAGTTGCAGTGGCAGCTTCCAGCAGTCTGTCTCTATGGGTGACTTTTCCTTCTCTCACCAGAACCATGTTTTGCCAACCCCTGACCTGCTCCTTGCACAGTAGCTCAAGTAGTTGGGCGGTTCCTTTAGTGAGGAGGTCCCCAGACCTAGGGGAGAGTTACCTCTGTAAGACCTCTCCCACCACCTCTCAAAAAGCAGAGATGAGCTCCTGGTTTATTTTGTTATTTAAACCCCTCACACCAATTCTCAGGAAAAGCTTCACCATCCATTGTCCATACAAAAAGACACGAGTTCCCTGCTGACAACAGCTTTTTCAAAGGACCTGGAACATACCTAAGAGCTCAACGCTTACTAGTTCGCATTTTCTAGGAAGCAGGATTTAGCAGCCTGCATTCAAGGACCGCAGAGGAGCCTATATTTTTTTCCTGGTTCCCCATGCCACGTACTTTCTCTTTGGGAAACTGCCAAAGTCTGTCTCAGGAGGTTGTTATTTTGCTCCATGAGACCAAAATCAATCAATCAATCCATAGCTTGGAAGATTAGGACTCTCAAGGCAGATTATAAACACAATCCCCTCAATTAATTCTCTGGGATGGGCTAGAGGCAGTTAGAGCCTCGTTAAGTCAATTATTAACACAGATGGTCAATGTGCATATTTTTAATGACAAATCTTATTAATTTCATGTGCAAAGCAGTAAACCCAGAAAAATGCTAAGAAACAGGGCTGCTGCCCTGCCCACCGGGGTACCGAGGACAAGCTGCTGCTGCAGGAGCAGTTTGGCGCAGGACCTGCTGCCACGTGCAGACAGCCATCCCCTCAGGCCAGCAGCACCAGGGCTTTTCCCAGACCCCTTGGCTTTGAGATCCCACACCCTTTGAGATCCCACAGTCCTTCCCAAGACACATTATAGAGGTGTCAGTAATGGAGAAGGCTCTCAGACAAAAGTCTCCTGCGGCTCTCAAGCGAGAAAGCTCAACAGGGACCCATGGTCCCTACTCTTTGCACGAGGAATCAGTTGAAGGAAGAAACATTTCATGCCTGTATAGTTTAATCCATAACTGCATAGCTCTCAGGCAATTTTAAGTGCCCAGTTTTCCGGGCCCGAAAAAGCTTGCTAGTGCAAGTGTTTTTTGCACCTGGAAAGCAAGTGCCAAAAACTTGCACTGAAATTGCTCTGACAACTTAGCCCTGATGCAGTTTTGCTGCCAATGTGATCATCCTCAGAAAGCCCTTCCAAAATACCCCATTGAATTTTTCACAACTGAACTTTGCCTGCCTTCTTCCAGACTTTTTCAGGATTTAGCCTTAAAATGATATTGGCTAGGGCTCATCTTGTTACAGAAACCAGTTACTTGTCAAAAGGACGGAAGCTAAGTATGCAAGTCACACTTTCTGTGTCTCAGACCCTGCACATAAAGGCCAGTTTCCCCTACTTATCTGTGTCATGCTTCCTCATGTGAATTAGGGGATCAGCCTCTATATTTGAAAAATTAAGCCATTCAAGGCTCTGCCACAGGAGAAAAAAACCCCAAAACCTAACACTGAGCATAGATTGAATTCCCCTACAGGAGTTTAAAGGAAAGAAGCTGAACTGTGACCCAGAAAGACTGAACACAGTACTATATCCATGCTCCTTGCTCAGCAATAATTTATTAAAACTCCTTCCTGAACAACATTTAAGGGTGGCTAAATGAGGAGCAGCACTGGCAGGCAGTACCCTGCACTGTCCTATTGAGTAATTAAAATGGTGCCAGGCAAGTGTCTGATTTAACCTTTTGTCAGGCTCCTGTAGCACCTGTAGTGCATCACGTCGTACAAGATCCTGGCAGTACTGCTGACCTCCAGAAAAGGAGCCCCAAATTGTTCCCCTGTGAAAGGCTAGCAGATGGACCAGCTCCGGTAGCCGATGTACTTGGCACAGCCTGATGAGTGACTGGAAACAACCTAGTGAAGAGAGGGAGGAGCTGGCAAGCAGCTGGAGACACCCTGATGTTCTCAGCAAGGAAGACAGTATGTCAGTAAGACCCACCAGTGAAATATGTGACTGACTAGGAGTGGTGACAGCTTAGGGCCAAAACTGATTCTTGCGTTCATCCATCTGGATAAATATTTGTTGCTCTTACGTGTGCTCACCAGTGGGAATACATGATGAACACATTTCTAATTTGCATCCTTCAAATGCATTCAAGTCAGGCTCCTATCTCTAGGGGATAAATGGCATTTATAAATCCTCAATCTTTTTCTGACTTCAGGTATTATTGCAGGTGAAAAATCAGAATATTTGTACTTTAGCAGCCTGTTAGGTGCATGTTGCCATTTGATGAAGATTCAGCTGCAGATCTGCAACCCCAAGTCAAGCTCATCTTCCCAGTGATTATGTAATTGGTATGGGTTGAAAATGGAAAAAGGCAATAAGCAGGTTTCGTGAAAAGGTAATCTACCTTATCTTATGAATATTTTTGGTCTCTGGCCCTGTGTTAGCACCTTTTTGGGCTGCTCAACACCCCAGCTTTACAGGATTCAGCATCCAACATGTAGTTGACCAGGGTTCTTACCTTATACTGTTGACTGCTACCAGTGGTAATGTTTTCTTTCTTACACCTCTTTCTTCTGCTTTCTTTATATAGGCTAAGGTAGCACCAGCCAGACCAGAAAAGAGGGAAGCCTAATTACTGGAGCTGTGCAATTGAAACGATGGAGTTTCTTAAGACTACAACCAAGATAAGAAGCTGCCTAATAAACAAACAAGCAGGATGCCTGTAGTCTGTCAGAGGACTAATCGAAACCTGGATAAGACACTTGGGGTACTTTAAGACAAGGCTGTGCAGACTTGGAGAAGTCTAATTACAGCATCTCAATTTATATGGAATAAATTGAAGGCAGAGCTGATGGTGAACAGATCCGGAATGAAAGCTGAGCGCTTGGCAGAAGGCAGTGATTGACAGGAAATGCACAGTTCCCTCTGTAAAGAACTTATTTAATTTATATAAAAGGAGAGCCCAACTCTAGCCTTCAGAAAGGGATTTTTACAGTGCTGGACCCCACCAGGTGCTGTGTTGTGTTTGCTACTTTTCAGCCATTCTACTTAACTAAAGAAAGTTGGGGATGACAAATACAATACTGAATTTAAACCGTACTTAAAGACAGCTGAGTAATTTAGGATTCCTGGCTAGGGAACAGAAGGAGGCAGAAGGGGCAAGGACAGCCTGCTGAGCACTCGTTATCACTAGCTGGTGATTTAAAGCGGCCAGCCTCGGCAGAGCTTATCAAACTGCCACCGGTAGTGACTGGTGGGAGAGGCAGCTCCTGGGGAGAAAGCAGCGGCCACGGCTGCATATCAGTGCTTGGAAAGTCCAGCACATCTTTCTGACAAACAAGGTTTGAAGCATTCATAATTAGAGAAGTGGCACAGTTGTAAAGATTTTATCCATGCTGATTTCTATTGTGGCTTTCCAAAAAAATGTAGACAGGGCCACCCAACTTTTTCCTAATATAAAAGGTAATCTGGAAAAATGGAATTTCTTTTAGAAAGTTTTTTCCAGGTACGTACCTTTTATCACAAGAGCTCTACTGGTACAGAGAAACACAATACAGCTCTTGACCTGCTCAGGCTGAAATGAAAATACCTCCTCCCTGATCCCCATGCTCTCTGTTATACTTACAGGGTTGCTCCTGGGACACCAGCACCAGATGCATCAAACTCCTGGATGCCTAAGACAAAGATAGGTGAACCAACATGGCCCCAGTCATTGTGCCCTATGAAGGGACACGGCCAGCCTCCATCCCAGCCCTCAGCATCCCCACAGTTGCTCCCTAGCTTTATCAGGTTTGTGACTACCCTTGAACTTTTCCCCCTCTCAGCGAAGGTACAGATCAGCTGCTGCCCGTAACATCATGTTACCACACTGCAGACCTTCAGCTATTAAAAATAATAAACTCTTTGGAGGCCCCATAGGCCTCCTGAGGCCAGGCTCAGCTGAACCCACCTGGTTCTGCTTGCCCCCCAGCCACGGCAGCAATGCTACAGACACCTCTCCAGCCCTCGTATTTGTAATCAGCACCACAATGAGATCCTAATGAGTAAGACAAGCATTTAGGAGGGTTAAATTTTTTTGCAGCTGGTGATGCCATTCCTCCACAATTAAAAGCAAACGTCTCAAAGGTACTTAAATCCTTGCTTGCTGCCAAGACAACTACAGTTCTTGGAGTGATAGGCTTAAATCTTTCAACAGAACTCACATTGCTGTGCCTCTGCCATTTATGGGCTTTCTAGAGGTACAGCAATTGTTATGCTTCAGGTGGAACAGTGTAAAACAAAAAAAAAGCTCCCATAAATCAGAACTATTTTACTTCAGGAAAGGTAGAATTATTAATAACAGCAACACTGTAATACATACTAATTAGACTTTTAGCAAATGTTTTCAGGGAAAGAGACACAAGGCTGTGCCACAGCCCAAGCCATTAACATTCAAGCCTCCATCTTTAAAACAGAGGTTTGGCTTAGACATATTTTGCCTGGCAGTAGCTTGTCCCACCGCCTCAGCAGGGCCGTCAGCTGGCTGCTCTCACTAGTGGCACTCTCCAAGCTCTGCTCTCCGCAGGGCCAGGCTGAGATGGGCTGCCTCAACTTACTTTCGTTTCTCTAGTTAATATCTTTGGGCTCTCCTTGTCCCATACTGCTTTGAAAGCTGGTGAGTATCTTGCGCTTGTTACCGTATAGCAACTGCCTATAATTTTCAAAACTCTTCATCTTCCATCCTTGGTGTTTGCTGTTGAGGGCTGGGAAGTAATTAATAGAAAATGGATTTTTACTTATTATTATTGGTTCTTTACAAACATGATTTTGCTCTTCTGTTTCTCCAAGCTCGGACTTTTTGGTATGGGAAGCTTGTTTGCAGGTTCAGCCTTTGCGGAGGACTTACAGGAAAATCAGCTTAGCTAAGCTTAGGCTCAGCTCTGTCTATGCCCATCTCGGGGAGAGCAGATGCTCCTGAATGACACGCACTGACCTGGGTTATTTTATTACCATTTGTTCTGTTTCCAAGCACTGTTCTCAAACCAAAAATCTACAGAAGATAAGTCTAGCAAAGCCTCCATCCTCTCAGTGCTTCACAGAGAATTATCTCCAGACTCTCAACACAGCAAGCGGTAGCAATGCAGTCACATAACCCTAGCAGTGCCCGCTGCCCTATCCACAGAGGTGCCCAAGCATGTCGTGCCTGGTGTCAGGTCACTGAGGAAAGAGCATCCACCTGAAAGCCAAAGGCAGCAGGAGCGAGAGCAGACACAGGCTGGCAGCAGCACAGAGCGCCCGCAGCCTTCTGCTGCTGCGAGCCACACGCCTGTCTTGAAATGAGAGGCAGCAGCAGAGCACTGCTCCTCACCACCTGCGCTGCTGCATGCATAGTCAGTAAGATGTGTCAAAGGGGGAAAAAAGGGTTGAACCAAACATCCTCTCCCATCCTACGTAATCCCATTGGCACCCTCTTGCTGACTCTGCTTGGCAATAGCAAGGACTACACGTTAAAAAAACAAAGCAACAAGAAAAAAAAAATCCCAGACCATTTTTTAAGCTGGGGCATTTCCCTGGCCCAGCAGGCACTAGTGCAGCGGGGTCAGTTATACGGGGGGGCAGCAGTGGGGATGGGGCAGGAGCGGGGACACGCTGAGCCCCCGCGGTCACCAGGGGAGGCACGGCTGCTGAAGCAGGCTGCTGGCGCCGCGAGGTGGGACATGGAGTAAACACATATAAATAACCTCTTTGGAAATGTACCAGAAAATCAAAACATGCCTAACAGGAAAGCCTTCCCCATCCCTCCCTCAGTGCCGCCCTGACCGCCGAGCGCAGGCTGTCTCTAAGCCCATGGTTTCCTGGTGCCTGAGGTTTTTCAACTACAGGTTTTCAGCCTTATTAGCCCTTGTTTGGGGCTTTGTCCAGAAGAGGTATCTGTGACCTGCAGCAGAAGTTGGTTTTCCCTTTTCCAGTTTATCTGATTATTGGGAGGCTCCAGCTCTGAGCTCATCAGTTAATTATTTTCTTCTTGCCTGTCATTTAGCAGTCACCTCTGCTGGTTCAACAGACCTGGTGACAGTGCATTTTCAAACAGGTTTAAAATTCAAATTTACTCACGTTATCCCAAGGTAATTGTCCCATAAACTGCCAAGGTAAGACCATTAGACTGTCCAGGTATCACCGAAGCTAAGAAACAAAGCTACCTTGAGTACATAGGAGCATGCTCCTTGTCATGTCTTAAATCGCTTTTAGTCCAACAATTCACCTTAAAGCAGACGCACAGCAGAATATGGCTGCTAATGCATTTTGCAATGTACTTGATTTTAATATCAGAATATTACAGTTTCCAGTACTAAGAGATAATAGGCAAAACACAAGGGTTTCCATGGAACATTGGTGTATTTTTTCTTTTATATTTGCTCCATGCTTTGCTTTGGTGGTACAATACGCTTATATGCCATTACCATAAATTCAATTGTTTGCAAATTCTCTCTCAATTTTCCATCCTCTGGCAATAAAGCTACATTTAGAAAGGGCTATCTTTAGCAATTGCTTGCCATCCTTTTATTGATGGATTCTCTGAACATCTCATTGCACTTTTATTCTATTATCTGTTTAATGGTTTTTCATTTCCTCCAACATAGACAGCCAAAGGAATGTTTTACCACAAGATGCCACTTCCACTCTCCACTTGGGGGTAGGCTGGGGGATGGAGAGAGAAGAGTGGGGATTTTTTTCCAATTTTTTCCATAAATTAATTTTTAAAATTAACTCTGCTGTTATATACTGGATCTTTGGTGCCTTGAAGAGTCGTCTTCCTCATTTCTCCTCCCTAAAATACAGGGATTACGCATTGAAACCAATATTTACAATTCTGCTAACCTAGGTGTTGAGTATTTAAAACATCTGATTTGTATCACAAAGAACTCAAACTGAATGATTTATTCTGACCATTATTTCAACCAGATTTATTTTACTGCATTTACTCAAAGGCATTGCTATTACTGGTAAAATCAGGTGATGGATACCTAGTGAATTATCATTACTTACTGTTTATTTCAATGTCTCTCATTTCATGTTGCCCAAATAGGATGTGTCTCAATTAAGAAGGTGCAACTGTTTCTTAGAAACATGGTGGTCTATAGATGTAAGTGAGATCTGCAAGGAAAGGGAACGTCTTTCACAAAAGCAGTTGGTACAACTGTAAAAAACCCTAAAGAGCCAGGCACACTGTTGGACACACGAGACCTCTGGTATGGAGTATAAGAAGCTATGAACAATTTTAATTATGATACACAAAACTTCTACAAACAAAATTACTGTGGACAAACCTCAGTTTTATTATTCTTAGCTTTTACATTTTATTAAGCCAAATTCTTCTGTTGTTTAATAAACACAGTCTAGTCTAACAATTTCTAGAGAAGTGGTATCTACTCTCTCTATGGTTTCCACAAAATCCTACATTCTGAAGGAATCATTTCCCTTCATTAAGCCATTTAACATCCATCTCCCCAAATATCAACAAGGACAGCCCTTTTATGACAGCGAAGACATCTTACCACTGTTTTGATGGTCTTGCATGGAGATGGCATTGCAACATTTAGAGGAAATGCATCTATTTTCCATTATGTATATGGAAATACATACACGCAGGGCGTGTGTTTCTTCAGGAGGCTCCATTCACCCACAGTACTCTGAACTACTCTGTAATGAACAGTAACATGGGAGTTATTCAAGGCTTTTTCAGGGTAAACCTGTCTTACTAAATGCAGTTTGAAGCAGCTGTTTTCCATCCTAATGTGGTGCTGTGAACAGAGGTTAGCTCCCAAGCTCCCAAACAGCTGAGATTTCCATTCAGGTCCATGGGAAGCTCAGGCACATGAGAGTGGTGCCATCAGCTTCTGAGGGACTTGTGCAATGTACCCTGCCATTGAGAGAGGTTTCCATCAGACGGTATAGAAAGAAGTGAGTCCTGGCCATTGGAAGGGCACATTGGCAAAAACATTTAGCACAGCACACAAAATATTGACCGCTTAAAGACAGAGTAGAAACAGGATGAATTAAATCTTGTATATTGAAGTAATATAGTACCTAATATCAAAAATAAGAAATTAAATAAAAAAGCATGCATTAAATCCCATCTTAAGGTTAAATAATCAACAGTTTAATTCAATAATGTTTGAATTTTGGTATAAAAAATACCTACATGGCTGAAACTAGAAGTAGCATCAAAATAAACCTCCTTCTACTGCAGATATTTGCCTATCTTGTTTGCAGGGGTTTTTGTCATTGAAACATGAAGCTAAGGCACGTGTTAGATGCCTTCTTCAAACATCTTCATAAAAAATAGCTGAAGGCTGAATAATTCTCCATAGCATTATGGCTGAAGAAAAAAAAGTAACAAAGGACCAACCTCAAGAAACACTTACATGACAAGAAGTCAAACAACAGAATTAAAAAATGAACAAACATACAAAAAAACCACCCTTCTCCTCCTGTTTTTTTCTAACTCACAATGAAATAGTCTTCCATTTTATGGGTTTCAGCGGAGCTGCGTACAGGGGATAGTGTCCTCGAGGCCTTGAGGGCTGCTGCACGTGTTTAGCAGAGCGACAAGCCTGGCACCCCTGGGCTGGTGGCTGTGGTGCCACTTGCTTACAGGTGAACTGAAACTACTGCTAAAAAAGTCAAAGGTAATCTTACTAGCAAATGGCAGACTAATAGTACAACGTGACCAGGCCGGTTTGAAGTCAACTGCTTATCCTCTGTGGACCAAGCTGGATTTTATTAACAGACATAGGCTTTTTGCAGTTGTTTAGAAGACAAGTTCATTTACAGGACAATCTTGCAGGATGGAGACTGCCTCATCCCACCTTAGCCTCAAACTGCACAGACTGACTGACCGAACCCCAAGAAACTGAATAATCCTTCAAAGAGTGAGACTGCACTCCAGTGAGATCAGAAGTTTCTGCCTGATCACAGAGAAATAATTTTATTTTCTTTTGATTGTTCTATGACTGAGAAAATCATCATCTTGTCATGAATTTACAGATCATTTCATTCACACAACAAAAGAAAAAAACCCAGGAAGCACGATCTCTTTGTTTGAACTCAATCATTTATTCTGCTCAATACCATTCCAGACTGAAATTAAATATTTTCCTCTTCTCCACCTAAATAAAATGTGATCCAACATATTATGCAGTTCTAATCTATTTTGGGCAGCTACATTTTTATGCTGATAAGGGAAAATGAATTTAACCATATATGCACAGGAATATCATCATACGGTGCATGGAAGATAAAATCTCACAAGGCATTTGGCTCATGAATATAGCTTTCAGGAGGATGTTCATTTCCAATTGCATTTTCCCCCCAATAGATTCTTAATTTGCCTTGTTCTATATGGTTTCCAGTTATCATTTTGTATGGCAATAAAAATCAGTGAAGCAGCAAAAGCTTACAGGCCTATGCCTAGGTTTGATTTATATAATGGATGGCACAATATTGTTGGTCTGCATAATTGAAATTCATTCAGCTCCTGCTGTTTATAATGTGGTTGTAAAGTGTATTATGTATTTATTGATAAACAATCATTTTATTTGCAATAGCTCTGGAAAAAGAAACATTGCCTTAATTTATTTTCTTGTTCCATGTATGCTTTATATGTATGAAATTTGTAGAGCTATGTAAAACCTGTTTATTCCTATCACCTTCTGCTTCAAAGTCTTAAGGTAGACTGATATCTCCCTATAGAGGATAACTGGTTAAAAAAACAGGCTGTGGGAAAAAGTCAGAATTTTGAGACTTGAAGTAGCACTCATCTATATGTAAAAAATCTGAGTAATGAGTAAATCCAACAGCTGACCCGAATGTGTCTCAGATACCCTGCGCTCTCCCACAGCAGGAAAGCTGTAGCTCTAACTACTTTCCTGAAGTTCAATTTTCCCCTAATAAGGGGAAAAACAATCAAAATGTCATTTTCTGAGAGAACTCCTGTAAGGATTTTTTTTTTTAATAACATTTGTTTAAAGAAAACACTGAAGCCTCATTCAAAAAATTTGTAACTGTCTCTTGAACAAATTTAATCAGGTGTCTTAATCCTACTGTCAGGCAAAATCGCATGATTTTATTTTTTTATTTCCCCCCCTTTTTAGAAATGCTATGTGCTATATTTATATCTCTGAAGGCGTTATTTTACAATCCTGTTTTCCCTTTTATTTTCCCCTTTTCCTTGTGGTGCAATTAAACAAAATCGTATTTTCCATAAAAGCTGTATTAATTCTGGTGAGGGTCATTAGACTGACAGCTTTGAAGTAAGGAATTTTTCATTTACCCTACAAGAAAAGAGAAAAGCAATAACACGCCTTTATCCTAACCCTGAATGAACCACTTCTGAAGACTGGTCAGAGTAAACACAGTCTCGAGGGCCTGCTCCAGTTCATGACACCTCTCTGGGAGTGCTTGCAAGGATCGATAGAATTTCCTGTACAATGAGAATTCAATAATGTGTCCCTTTTTATAAGGGATGTGCCTGTCTCCAAACTTATTTCACACTGGCCAAACCTAAGTCACTGAAAGGTTATAGCTTTAATTCACCTCTGGATTGTACTGAGTATGTTTCAAGTCCTGTTTTCAAAAATGTGGCATTTTACTGCACCAGAACATGTATTTTCCACAGAAAGGTTTCAGTAGGTTTTACTCTATGGTGGAAAAGCCAACCAATTTATTGCATTTTGTTCCATGGCTTCAGCTGGAGCTTTTTTGGAGATGTCTCAGGCCAGCATTTAGACTTGGCAGTCTCCTGCGCTGTGTCCTCACCTTGGGATCTGCAGCCACAGCTTCCAAAGTATTCTGCTTCTCGACAAATGACGAAAATGGGAATTAATACCTTTGGTGCCTAGAAACAGCGCTGAAACATGCTGCAAAGGTAGGGTGAAGAAAGTCATGTTGTCCCTGCTTATCCACGTTTCTTGGGGGGAGGAGAGGCGGTGGTGACGGGAGAGGAGAATTCCCTCTCCATAGCAGCTAAACTCACTTTTCAAAAGAATTGATTGAAGCATTGAACACAAACGGTACCTTTACAGCAGACTGCAGCGCTAGAGGCAGCATCTCTCCTCTACTGCTTCTTGGGGACAAAAAAAAAAAAATCAGTTCTTTAAGATTTCCTCTTCAGCAAGAAAGCCTAGATAATGACTCCGCTATCCTGGTATTTATCTCTGGAAATGTTCTACCTGTGAATGCAAGGCAGGTGCCTTTATGAGTTATTGCAGCCTGGTATCTCTTGACATCTTCTGACTAAACCTCCTCTCCTTCTAGCAATCTAGAGGATTGATTTATGGTGTTCAAAAGCCATTCCTGACATATATAGAGTCATTGGTATTGGCACACAGTGCTATTTCAAATGGACCTTACTATTTTTGCTCTTTTAAATGTAGCTGGCTGTTGGATTTATGATCCCCTATGAGGCGGCTTCAGCTGCTATGCTCACAAGTGTACATGGACTATCCTACTTGCTTATTTACCTTTGATTTCTTGCCATTGAACAAAAGATTTAGGAGGTACATGGGGGACTGATTGATACAGCAGGGTACCACACCACTCTTTTCAGGAACTGGGCACCTCTCGTAGGGTTTCCTGTTGGGTTTTTTTTTTTTTGCAGTTGACTTCAGGAAGCTGGCACCATTGACAAATGTATACAGGAGCAGCTATTTGTAAATTTTGGCTCAAGGAAAATAATTCAACACAACATACCTAGTGCACTGTAAAACTGAGCACAGAAAATTAAAGGACAACCAGTGGGGAATACACAACCTGGAAGGAACATATTTGAATGTTTAGAGCTTAAACATATTTGAATGTTTAGAGCTTAAAAGGAGATACCTGGGATTGGGGATTTTTTTTCCTAGCACTTGCTCTTCTGTGCCCCTAGAGAATACAAATAATTTTTTGTAGTTGTCATTCAAATTTATAGCATGTAGATTTATTAGTGCTTACCTTTCTTTCCCCTTCTTAGCTACCAAACTTTGTTTCTTATAATACAAAACAATCCTCAAAAAGCTTACCAAATTCTAAAAAAGTATTGGATCATATAGAGAATTCTCTCTCCCCACCTCCCAGGAATTAAAAAAATCCCCACAACATTCATTGACTCTGCATGAGAACAACAAAAATTCTTCTGGAATTCAGGTTCATTGCAGATTGATGTAACTTAACATGAAGTTCTCAAGACACTCTAGCATACACTAAAAAAAAATAATCCTGCTTTCAATAATGTGCCAAAGTAAATAAGCATTTTTAATTTAAAAAAGACATGCTTCAAAGAGACATCAGTGAAGTTTAATGGTAGAAGTTTTTACACCCTTTTAGATATGTTTTGCTAGGAAAAGAAAGAGTTACACACAAGAATTATTAAAACCCAGTAGGTAGGCTTCACTTTCTGAAGTGGTTTGCTTATGATTTCCAGGACTCTACCCAAAGCAAGAATCTAGCTCTTGTAGCCCATTTATCTACAAATTAAAATGGAAGAGATCAATATATTTAAGCCTTTTACTGGCATCATAACCAAAAGTATGAGACCACCTCCTCCCCTTCCCTGCCACAACGCTGACTGACTGAATGTGCTATCCATACATGAAATGGCCATAATCTAGTTGTATTTCATCAAAGATTACGACAGTCACAAGGAACTAGGTTTCTGCATGATTCATCGCTTTGGAGACTAACTGTGCAGAAGTTGACTAGGATAGTTTGCTTGATGCCCTGCAAAACACTGCCAATATTTTTTAAAGCAATTTCTGCAACTTTTTCCTTGCTACAAAGAACTTGTGCTCCAAAGCTTGTGACCTAAGCAAAACTGTTTGTTACCTGCTAAAACAAACTCTCAATGACTAGTTTGAACAGGCATGGCAGAGACTGGTTACTTGAAACCAGGTTTCACGTACACTTGCCAGAAATATTTGTCTCTTTCAGGCTATCAAAGAAAGCCTTGAACTAGTTAAGAGGCTAGCTGGGAAAACACTGACAGTGAAGCTTCACAGCTTGCATTCAGTCCTTTTTGTGCACTTGAATCACTAAATCACATAGAATCCTAGAATCATAGAATGGTTTGGGTTGGAAGGGACCTTAAAAGACCATCTATAGTTCCAACCCCCCTGCCGTGGGCAGGGAGACCTTCCACTAGACCAGGTTGCTCAAAGACCCATCCAGCCTGGCCTTGAACACTTCCAGGGATGGGGCATCCACAGCCTCCCTGGGCAACCCGTTCCAGTGCCTCACCACCCTCATCGTGAAGAATTTCTTCCTTATATCTAATCTAAATCTACTCTCTTTCAGTTTAAAGCCATTACGTGCATGAAGATCCATGAACAGAGATGTGTTTCCAGATACGGTGTGAGACTAGGAAGCACCAAGTTCACATAGCAAGCTAAGCAGCACATAGGATGAAAAGAAAGTTGCATGGCACCTAATTGCATGATAAACTACTGACTAAATGCAATTAGGGAGAAAACTGAATTTTTAAAAGCTACAGTTACAATTCTACAAAGGGACATTTTGATTCTTTCATCCCAACTTTATGTATCTGGGCATTGGAGATGACCTAAAGAGTATCATATCGCAGCCTCTTCTAACTGAACCACAGCATCTCTTGACTTCTGAATGCAAAAAGGAGACATCCACAGTAAGAACTGTTTCCAATGAATAATTCAGCAAGCTCCAGTCTTGAAACCCACAACAAGCACTGCAAGGAAGATGAAGTATTTTCGCTGCCCATCATTATGTATGTTCATGCCACAGGGATTTTTCAATTATTGAACAGCATAGAGTTGCCTTTGTTTGTGGAAAATGTCAATTTGAATTGTGTGGCTTCTACACATTCATTTATGTTTGCCTAAGGCTGCTTAACATTAGCTCGGCTTTTTACTCTTCTGCCACATGAAGTTGCAGATCAAAAATACTGAACAGTTACTAACATTTTATGAAGCATCTTAAGTTGTATGTTTCAACTGTCAAGACATTTCTAATAATTTCTTCTGATATTTTCTTATCAGAAAAGGCTCTATTAATTTTGTTTTTATTCACCAACCTAACCATTGTAAACAACTGCTAATGTTACAGAAGTATGTGTCACAAGTAACAAGAAATGAAAGGTGAAGTAGCTAGTGTTACATTTATAAGCTAATATCCTGGAAAATGTTGCTGCTTTTATTTAATTCATATTGAAATTCAACCCACAGCTAAAGAAAGGAGCTGTCTTTTCAATTTACAGAGGGTATGAGAGCAGTGCTTTGAGCAGGCAACAATATTTTGCATGTAGATATACTGAGCTTCAATTTGGTGATATAAATGACTTATTTTAGCTAGTGATGACAGAAATTAAGGAGTTCCTGATGTGTGAGCTCAGAGGTAAGCATCTACCATTTCCTGAGGCACCAGCAAGAATGGAAATACACCTTGTAAATTACTCTTATGTGCATTGTGTGGCAATTTATTTGTGAGATATGAGGAAAAACTCAAGTTTGTTCTATAATTATAATTGTAGTATAATCAAGTCTGTGCCTGCTTGTATATCCAGTGCATTTATGTTCTTAATTCCTTGGGTTCCAGGATTTGAGCAGATCCTCGGTTAGTCTCTGCACAGAGGAATCAGTGGACTGATAGGACAAAAGATGGATTTGAGGCATGGTGTTGACCAAACTCCAGCAAAACACGTGACTTACTTTCTCAGGAGCTATTCAGGAGGGAATTTTAGAAAATGCTGGATTCCCCTAGGTAGATCCCTGCTACAGGTAGAGCAATAGCTATGCTTCAGTGTGCTGCTGAGCATTCTAGGTGGGGATCTGGCTGTTCCAGGGACTCCCCCGGCAGTTTCTGCTGCAGAATTAACCAAGTTCTGCATAAGTGGAACACTTAGAAATAGTAGGAATAGTTCCTGCAGATGCAGAAATGGTTGCCATCTCTTGAACAGTTGGGTGCTTTCTATGTAGTTTAAGATAATCAATAACAAGGGATACAATGCTGATACAAAGGCCCATGCAATGGAGAGTCCTGTTGCCATCCAGATTGCAAACAACCGTTCTGTTCAAGAGATCTGAGTCCCCACACAACCACTACCCTTGCACAAAGATTCCAATACAATAGGAGATTTTCAATTTGGTTTTTGTTTTGATCTGTTTTGTTAAGCACTCTATCCGTGTCTGCAACAACCGAGTACAATGGGATTGTACATGCTACACTCACCTGGATGGTTTCTCCACCGGTTCAGATAAAGATTGTGCGTATGCTACAAGTCTCCTGCCAAATAGAGTATTTTATTAGTCAGACAAGTTGGACTGATCATGAAAGCTGCATCACAGTTTTAGAACAAAACAGAACTGAGAAATGTGAAGTGACAGGTTTGTTGAACCAGAACTTCACAGAAGGGTATTCTCTTTCATATCCTCCGTATCATCAATATCTATGTATGATAAGTCACGCTCACTAGCAAGCCATCAACAAGGTAATGACAAAATCACAAGTAGAAACTTTCCCAGAACATCACCCTTCCCTATTATTTTAAACTTATAACATCTCCATAGCCTAAAATCCATCAATCTGACATTGAAATCAGCTGCTAAATGTTAGGCACCAGATCTGCATAATCAGCTTGTCTACAAGCCCACAGAATAACCCCTTTCAAAGGCAGTCCACACTCCCCTAATTGTTTAATAACTGACACAGAACAAGATGATCCCTGTAGAGCTGCATACTGTAACCTTTCTTAACCCTAAAATAAACTTCAAGGTTCCTGAAGTGATTTTGTTCCTGTGGAGTTAAAGTTAATAATTACCGGTGTTATACCCCTCAGTGAGACCTGAGAGACACCTTATTGATTATGTTGTTGTTCAACTGAGCAAGATAAACTGTAAAACATAAACGCAACAAAGTTATCCAGCAATTACTATTAATTAGTTCAATAATTTTGTGTGAAAAATTATTTCTCTAATATGGAACTATTTGTATGTGTGTCCATCCACATGCTGTTTTAACCTTTTTGATTTACTTGATGCTGAGTACTCCCTGCTGTGAAATAATTGGGAAAAGCCAATGAAGGAAAATTCAGAAGAAATTAGCACAGTTATTCTTACATCTAAGGATTTCCAGAGGCTTATAAATATTCTACTAATTAGCTCACTGCAGCAGAAGATACAATGCAATTGCCCAATAATCACCATATACCTCTTCCATTTCTAAATGTGTGTAATCATTGTATTTTTTTCCTCAGTCCTGAACCCTATGTCTGTGGCATAAACATCAGAAATGCATAATTGTTCTGTGATACTTGTCTGATAACCATCCAGCACTGGATATCTGTGGTGGGCATTACGAGCATCTGATTTGCTTGCACGCATTGCTGAGACACAAAGGTGTGTAAGCATACTTACCGATGCGCTCTACTGACCCAGCTTCCTTTCTGTGAATTGCAGCCAGAACCTCTGCCTTTTACCTCCCCCATCTGAACTACACCTCCTTTCTTACAGGGACACCTTAAAGTGAAAGTTACTCCTTTAAAAAATGGGCCCTTATGGCCATCATCCTTACCAAGTTCATGGCAGCAAATCTGAACACACAGCCCACAAGTGGAGGGTACACAACCATCACCACATGCTTTCCTGAGAGAGGCAGAGCGCAATCTTGGATCGTCAGCCTGGGAAAGCTAACCCAAAAATCCAGTAAAGAAAGCTACAACATTAAGACAGCTTGGAGTTATTGCTGGGCGGCTTGCACAATCCCCCATTCCCCTCCCCTTGCTCTATTTATACCCCTCTCTGGGGTAAGATCTCAGTTTTGCTGTGGCGGCTCTCATGCACACACTGATCCTTTCCCTGTATGAGTGTCTCCTGGCAGTTCTTGCCATCAATAGTAATCTACAGCAGGCTGAAAACCAATTATTTTATTATATGATGCAACGATCACTCATTGGCCTCATCTCGCCCATGGAGAAATGCATATGACTATACACCATATCTGACACTGTAACACCAATACACAGGGAGGAATTATCACCAGAGCTATCCACCTCTGATAGAGTTAATTTAAATCAAGATGTGATTCTCTCTAGACTCCATTTCCAGCTATCTATCAGTGTATTTTTCAAAGGTACAAAAGGACCAACACAAAGAGAAGGGACTCATGATGAATACGAGGTCGTGAGCAATCACTGCGTCCTGCTCCTGCCCTTTCTGATAACACAACACTTCATAACTCAGAGATATTTATGACATCCCCATTACCTAAACCCGTTTTCCCACTTCTAATTTGCATAAGTCAGATTGACTGTTACACTTCTATCTTCTCTGTAGACATTACGACAGTAAGTCTAAAAAATGTTAAATAAGGTAACTATTTATTTGGTATAAGGTAACATTATTTGTTAAACAAGCTCAGTCATGAACAAGTTCAGCTGCAAAGTATAATCTTGTCTTCTATGCTTCAGAAAACATGTCCTGCCACAAGCCAGCCAGGGCAGCTGGTATTCCTGAAAAAAACCCCTACAAATCTGGTTTTGTATAGCTCTCGTTTAGCTATGAAAACAAACACAGAGATACTTTTCAGACACCAAATACCCCAACTCTGTTCTCAGCTCCCGCAGGCTTTGTAAACCTGGGGAACTGGCTTCACCTCTCCATCTTTCAGCTCCCCACATACAAATCTGAGTTCCTCTTTCGCCCCTCTTTTCCTTCAGGACAGAACCCCTCCAGCTTACCTACCAAGCCTGACAGAGCTGGTTATTCCAGCCAGTGATATCCCAGAAAGTCGGCATGTTTAAGCTATGACAAACAAAAGTGCCGATTTCAAAGTCAGCCTGGCTTCAAGCCAACAGTGTGCCTCTGGGATCTGATGGAGAACCACAGGATAATTCAGGCTGGAGGGGACCCCGTGAGTCCCCGGTCCAGCCTCCTGCCTGAAGCAGGGTCAGTTGTGGGGCCGCAGAGCCTGAACCAGAAGAAGGGAGAGGCTGCAGCGCTGCTGTGCCACCGCATCACTGAGGATGGATGTGTCAAGGCCAGGCTGGGAAGAGGAGCCACAGAGCGAGTCTGATTTCTACAGCTAGGGACACAGACTGATCTGAAAACTATTGACTGGCTTCAGTGGAACAGGAAATTCATAACAATAGGAGCATCATTTTGGGGCTGCTCCAAATAAAAAGATTCCCGAGACTAACAGGTGAGGTAGAGAAAATACATGGACCTACTGCACAGGCAACAAATTTTAACAGGAAGGATGTTTCGGTCAATTCCACCTGCCAACCAACTCCTTTTTCAGCTCTGAAACAGGCACTCACCTGCATGTAGGTGCAGCTGGGAATGAAGATGTACATTGCTAACAGGAAATGCTGGGGGACTTCAGGCTGCTAACTTGGGGAGATCCTCAGGAAGTGGCGTGGCATGGCTTTGGCTGGTTTTCACCACAGTTATTCATTTGGGAATGTGTGCAACAGCAGTAACACTGTGCTTCTGTTATCGGTTGTCTTCTGTCACTGTTTTTTCATAAACATACTTGGTGGCTCTACTATCCAAACTCACTTACCTTTCTCTGGCTGCTACCTGAACCTTCACTGGTGCAGAGCCTTAAGGTCGTTATGGCTCGCCTAAGACAGCATCTTTCCTACAAAGGCCCATTAAAAAGCTCATGCATTTTACTAGGTGCTTATCATGTCCTCATGATATATTCCTCATTATTGTAACCTGAAATTTCATTTCCATGCCAGTGACTCTCAGATCTGTCTTAATGATGGAAAGCCCATAAACAGCTCTAAGTTTCTCAGTTGCCTGTAGGACAAATAAAGGCTGAATCAGTCCAGGCTTTCATTCTCAAATGCATCCTGGAAAGGCTTAAAATGGGTGCTGGCTGCTCTCAGCCTCAGTCCATGACCACTGCCTAAACATTTTGATGCTTCAAAAGCATCACTTGAAGCCTAAGCAAAGATCATGCCTTCAGGGAGAAAGCTCATTCTGAGCTGATTTTCAATTAGCTTTTTAATTAGGCAGACCATGAGAAAGATGAGGCTTTCTTTCAGAATACCGTATGTTTTCAACCAGGTCTGTTGGCAGCTTCCATAAAATCAAGTCACACACTCTTCCTCTGGACACGATCAGAGCAACGCTCATCTGGTACACCAGTTCCATATAAAATGACCTCTCTTCTTTCATCAGCAGCTTCACAGTATGACTGCCAAAGAGCATTGGCATGAAAGATAGCTCAATGGGTACCATAGCAACTTTACTTGCAATAGATATGAGAACACTAAAGGAGAAAAGATTAATTTCAAGGTTATGGTGCTAATGTGAAAAACCTTTTTAAGGGCAAAGCTCTTACTCTCTTTGCAGTTTCATATCTGGGTGTAATTTGCTTATATTATTAATGGTCTAGCAAGTCACTCCTCCTGAGCCTTGACATCCCTGTGTCTTAGTGACTACAACTTGCTAGATTTATATTCCGTACATAAAAAGCTCCCTTGGGACTCTGTGCCTCTGAGTAAGCTCTGTTATTTTTGATTCCTGAATTTTCTCTAACTTTCTATTTATAACATTTCCCCTTTTGGGGGAATGGTTGTGTTTGAAATGATCTGTTGGGATATGCAAAGGCAAATCATACTTGTAACAAGCAGGTATCATGCACTAAGGTGAGCAGTCAGTTTGGAAAGACTACATGATTAGGCTCATAAATAAGTTAATAGCACTGAAGGGAGGGGAAATCTAAAAAAAACACAAAACAAACGCACATAACAATTTTTTATGTTTCAGATTTTGAGCTTATTTCTTGCCTTTGCATTGATACAGATAAAGGCAAATGCCGTCACCTTGGTCAGAATTGGCTGTGGAGACAAAGAACTTAAGTTTGCATCAGAATAACAGTAAGGACAGGGTAAGCACAGGCTTCTGAGTAGAGCTGAAGACACTAACTCTGAAGATGCTAACATTAACTGAAGATGCTAAACTTCAGGGGAGTGCCACCTTCTACTAAGAAATTTGGGTCCAGAGTTGATGTGCCTGCATGCAGAGCAATGACTCCACTGGAAAAAAACACATTTAGTTCTAACAAAATAATTAGATTAAATGTTGTTGTGGTCAGGTCTCCATTTATTTCTAAGGCCAGAACTCAAGTGCCGTGTAATGGGAGGTACATTACATAGAACTCAGTGCCAATGTTGGCCAATAGCACCAAGAAAATTTGGACCCATGCAAAAAAAAGTTGGATTTTTTTTTAAGCCTCTATTTTTTAGCTGAACTCATTATTAAGTATTATGATGGAGGGGTTTTTCCTTCTTCATCAAACACATTAAGTGAGAATGGGAGAGCACTTGTTTTTCATTACACATCCATTTTAAGTAAGGTCAGGAGTGTAAAGAGCTCACATTGCTTCTAATAAAGCCATAAGCTTTTTACAATGAGACAGCAAAAAACTCTGGTTATTAGCAATTACAGCATTAATCTACAGAGTAAAAATGGAATAATATGTTTTTACAAAAATGAGAATAATTACAGCAGAAAAATAAGCAAGCAGATCAGCAGCTTCTCCTTTATACATGTGAAAGCTGCCAATTGTCTTAGACCTATACAGGTTAAATTTTAGAGCATATTTCATTCCAATTTTGTATTAAGACCAGTGATTTATTTCATCCAGGTCAAGAGCCTTGCTGCCTTTCCTTGAAGAGCAGGGGTCACATAGAAGGCTTCTTTCTTGCAGGCAGAGAAAAGACACTGCACCGATGGGGTTTTTAAATACATCAGAGATTGATTCCTAAAACCTCCATCTCTGGTTTCTCCACAACCAAAACTGATCACACACCTCTGAGCTGATATACTATTTAAAATCTTGATATTACAAATAGCCAAAGCTCTTTTCCTACAGTTCTTCATATGAGTTTGTCCTGTTTTCCAACATCAATACTTTTTAGCAAATTGCTGTGCTTAAGCAAGTTGTTTTGACATGCTTTTAGGAGAGTTTGCATCAGCCACAAGGACAGGTTTATAAGAAGTGTGATATTAATTTTCCTCAGTCTCAGCATGCTTGAAGAGGAAAAAAACAGAAAGAAGCTATGCCAGTTATCAGCCTCACCACTCTTCATATGGGTTCTGATATGGGGAATGGACAGTAAAACAGTTTCAGAGTCATACTGCCCATACGATGCATCTTGGCATTGGTGTGGAGAGAAAAGGAGAGCAACATGATCCGAACAGAGATGCTCAGCCATTTCAGAAATGAGAATAAAAGTTTCAGCCTTCAAAAAAAACTAGTGCTTGCAAGCCTGGTTACTAGGAAAAGCGTAGACCTTTAGTGGCACTTGAGGGACCTATAGCACCTCCAGCAAAAGAACAGAGCAAATGAATCCAGCAGCTAAAAAATAATCCTGCTCTATTGGTACATTTTGGGCAAGTCTAGCCCTTATACCTCAGTGTCAAGCTGTGCCAGAGACTTCGTGCCCTGGCTCCTGGAGAGAAGAAATACAAAGCTCTAATACCAATCTTCCTTTCAGAATCAGGAAAAATCATCAGGCCCTGAACAGACCTTAACAGGCCAGCTCATAAGTGTCTGTTTTCCACTCAGCACAGTAGCTGAAGGAAGCAACATAAGGTGGGGGAACCAAAAAAAAAGGAAAATAAACTAAAAAAATATTGTCGAGACATAAAAACAAGTTTATTGAGTCAGACCAGAATTCTTAACTTGTGTGTAGACTCCCTAGATACATGCAAAGTCATGAACCTACTAGGGACATTTTTGCCACCCTTATTTTCAGGCTAAGATGAGTCAGCTACGTCACCATCGTGGTTTAGCCCCAGTCAGCAACCAAGCACCACGCAGCCACTCGCTCACTCCTCACACCCCTGTGGGATGGGGGAGAGAATCAGAAGAGTAAAGAACAAGGGAGAGGAACAAAACCCAGAAAATCACAAG
>VZTV01082927.1:0-24720 GCA_013400875.1 Anhinga rufa | reverse complement strand
TCTGGAGTGGGCTTACAAAATCAGCTCAGCTAAAGGAGTCTGTGCCTTCCATCCCTGCACCCCCCCACCCCCCAGTTAATATACTGGGCATGACATCATATGATATGGAATATCCCTCTGTCCATCTGAATCAGCCCCAGTGGGCCAAGAGAGAGTCACAGCTTGGGAGAGGTTTACTTTAACCTGGATGTAGCCTGGTCCCAAGGCCTGAACACCCATCCACAGCCGCGGTGCCCCCCGGGGCACCCCATCCACCCCAGCACCACCTGAAAGAAAACCAAAATCCCAGCCAAAACCATGACAGTCACCTACTATTGTCCGTAACTGCGATACATCCCAAGAACATCGCTCCAGGCCCAGCTGGGTCATTTTGCCTTTACACACCTCCATGACTCCACTTACAAAAAAAAACCCCAAACCCATCACTTAAGGCAAAATTAATATTTTCCTCTTTATCATGCATAGTGTTTAGATCACTAGGCAGCAGCTGCTGCAGGCAGGTAAAACATAGTGTTTAGCCTTACAATGTCACATCTATCTGAGCTAAATTATTGCATTGCTATGATCTTCACAGGGCAAAGAGGATTCAACAGCAGAAAGCTATAGCTGTTTATGGGACTCTAACGACGATTAGTTTAGGCTAAGTCAAAAGCCAGAGATTATACTGTATAGCCAGTTCTGATACCATGTCCAAAGCTGCTTGCTAGCTTTGTAAAAAATATCTTCTGTGTATGCACTTTGGTTAGCAGCAGGAGAAGTAAAAGCCTTACATCTTTCTTTGCTAGGGTTAGGCAACGCTAGATTCAAGAGTTTTGTTTGTTTTCTAGAAGGTTGTTATACCCTTTCTTCAACTCAGCTTTCCCTGTGGAAGCAATGAAGCTTACCTACACCACAAACAGACCCTCACAACTTAACTCAAGCCCCAGCCATTTAAACAGGTTTGGTTTGTTGTTGTTGGGTTTTTTTTTGTGTGTTTTTTTTGTTTGTTTGTTTAGTTTGTTTTTTTTTTTTTTAAAAGAGAACACCATCTGATCTATTTAGAAGCCTTTTTTTTCCAGCATCTCTTGCAACTTGAGGTCAATTTGAGGACTGCCAGAAAGGCAGTGGGTCCCAAAGGGAGTGAATACAAGTGGCACATGCTAATCCTCCACCTTTCTTAAGGGTTCAAATCCACTAAGGAGCACAAATTCCACCCATGGCTCTGCTGCAACTTCGGGGCTTCCACAGCGAGCCTTGCTGTGCAAAGCGAGATGGGCGTGGAGATGAACCAGGGTCCCTGCCCTCATTTTTGCTGCAGAAAAACAATGTGGAAAGCGAGACTACCCAAGACACTGGGATCGGTGCTGTTTCTATTTCAAATAGCCTTGTTACGCCCAACAGGCCACAGTGGCCTCATGAAAGTGTCTGCACAATCAAAGCCGCGAAAACCTTACTTGCATCTTCTGTAATGAGAATACTTTTTTTTTGCCTGTTATGGTTTGAGTTTTTGTTTGTTTTTTTTTTAATTCAAGACATCTTATATATCTTGCATGATAAAGGTGGCTATAGGAGCATAAATTTAATGAGAAGAAAACGATGGCATTTTAACCAAGTCTATTGCCAGCAATAGCAGCATAACAGGAAATAAGAATGATGCTAAATTTAAGCCTGTGAGGCCTTCAGTACGCAATTTACAGCTCATCAGCAGTCCACTGTTGGCAGTCCGTAAGTGAGGTTGCTTGTGCTGAGATTGGGTGACAGAAGGAAGAAACAGCAGCTTTAAAACTGTTACTTTTATCTGGGGAGAGAGCTACTGTCAAAAGCTGTTTCTGACAAAAGATATTTCTGTCAAAACAGACTACACACTTACATAGGCATTTGGACAAGATTTCACTATTACTTCTTTTTGATGAAGCTTCATTTCATGTCCATACTCTTGGAACTGAAACCTTTCCAATTTTCTTAGAAAAATAAAATTAATTTTACTTAAACAAATTAGAGATTTAAATTTTTAAAAAGCAGGCTGTGGCATTGGGAAGTCTCCAGTGGGCTCCCCCAGCTCCTGTTTTCCTGAAGCTCACAGTACCCTGCCAGATAGATATCTGACATGAATACACAAAGTGGGTCTTATCCTCTGTGCATAGAGAATAACACCGTGCACAGCCAGCACAGCATGCTGTCACTGTATTGATAGCATCAAAAGAGAAAAGCAAGACACTGAATAAAGGTATCAGCTGTGCCACTTCCACAGTATGGACCTCCTGGTATGTCACCATTTCTATCTCTAGAATAGAAACAAAATCAGACTACAAAAACATGAAGTTCAACCCATTCATATTTCAGAAGCTTTTTTCAGTGACCAGAAGAAAGGTTCTATATGAAAACAAATTTATCTTTCATTAGATGCATTACTGGCATCAAGAGCGGTTCTCCTGGGTGCCAGTCTTCTACCTTCGGTCCATCCATCCGTCATAGCTGGCCGCCCACCTGCCCCCTCCCTGGCCCTTGCTGGAAAGGCAAGGCCAGCATCCAAAAATCACATCCATAGCTCCTCTCCCTCCCACTGCACCCCACGCTCATGCCCACCATTTGCCACCAGTTTGTTCTTAAATGTCAGAGCAAGGACCACTGCTGTGACTGCTGTGTAAGGGATCCATTGCCAGAGAAGGGAAAGCAGGGAACTGAATCGTATCTCAAAGAAATTATGTCAGGAAGGAAAAAGGACTTTACTCCACAATGGGAAAGCAGCTTACATGACAAAGACCAGAAGGATTAGAGAAAATCACTCCCACCTGAATGCTGCAATCTATTCAGTGGCTACACATCTCACTACACAGAACTGGGAATTTCCTGTCAAACCAGGGCATTTTCTTTCACACTAAGGCAACGTAGCTTGCAGGGACCACAGGAAAGGGCAAGACATGAACTAAGGAACTCCTTGCACATTTAGATTTTCCCGATTCACTTGCATGTTTAACCTAAGACACAAGTCAGCTTCTGCTGAATACAGTCTGACAGCTTGGTGGGGCACAAGTGTTTCAGGTGAAGCAAACAAGGACAATAACTCAAGAACTGCCACAGCTGCAGAGACAGGAGGTCTGTGAAAAACATAATGCACAAATTCAGCGTATTTCCTAACCACGGGTCAGTGATTCCTGCCTTGTGTCCAAATACCCTTAGGCTGTCATCTACTACTAGTAGTAGTAGCCTGCGCATGTGTTGGGCTGCATATGGCTGAAGGTTCCCTCATTCCACCAGAAGAAAGCATCTCTGTCTCGCTGGCCCTAGTGCTGTGTTCCCCCTCCCCAGCTTCAAGAGCTTTCCTGGTTATGCTGTATGTAATTCAGAGTTTCTTCACTGCTTTGTACCATGGATGATATCTAAAAGAGCAAGCTGTCCTCTTTTGTCAGCTTATGGTGTATTTCATCTTCCACTATCTCATAAAGTGACAGTTTGATTATAATGTAATTACTTTTTTTTTAGTGAACCTAGCGCATAATTTTATTTCCAGATGGGTTTATGTTCCTTATATTTAAGCTCATTATGAACAAGAAGGCTGCACAGGAAAAATACAAAGTAAGCTGCTTTTTTTTCTTCCTTAAAAGGTGAACATTTTGAAAGGTCTACACAGTGAGTAAAAAGATACCAATGTCACGCAATAGAAAAGATGAATTTCAAACATGAGAGCACAAATGAGCTGGAGAGCCCTTCAAGGCATTTACATGGAAATTGAAAAAATAAATGTTTAATTTTCATTGCTTGGAATTCGGTGAAAGCTAACAGGCTGAATAGCTTCAATACCCAAGAATCAAGAACAAGGATAGGAGAGCAGCTGTAGACGACCATGGCAGGGAGAGTGCCAGTTCACAAATTGGTGAAATGAAAGTCTTTTTTTATTCAGTCAAGACTCCAAGCCTCCAGTGGCTGGGTACTTGCCAAGGAGCTCGTTTGCAAGTCAAGTATTATTTGTTGATGTTAAGAAGCACAAGCTGATACATTTTGCCAAAACATGTGACAAGAAAATCCATGTAAATCAACAGCGCTTTGCAGCAGAAACTGTGGTTCCTCTCTGAAAACTGTCTTAGTAAAATGGCACCCTGGGGTTTCCTGTTTATTGCATCCCAGTGACTTCCAAATCAAACATGATCAGCTCAGACGCAAGTGATAATGATTTTTTTAACTGCTGCTTCAATGAAAATAGAAATAAATTCATACAGTCAAGATGTGCTTTCTGGCTGACACATTGGCAGCAGAGATCCTACAACTGGTATTTCGTCAGTAATCCTATTTATGACTCACAATCCAGTTTCTTTTCTTTCATCCAGTTTACAGTTTATTGGTGTTAAGGGGAAGAAAAGAAGTCCACAAACAAAAAAAAATCCCAAAGCAAATATGTTAATTTACATCAAAAGTGAAATCATACCCTCATTGGGGTCCATTTCTTTAGCAATACTTTCACATCTGCTCAAGCATTTGCTGCTGCAACTTCTGTCCAACTTGGAGGTGCAGGGCAGTACACTACACTGACCACGTGTTTGCTTTTTCTGAAGTGGGAAATTACTTAAATGAGAACCAATAGAAGCAAACATTTTACAGTATAGCTTGTGCCTAAAACAGAAGCAAGAGTTACCATGAGTATATCTGCTTCTCATTGCCGTTTTGCTACTCGTGACACTGCAGATGTGTCTGGATAATGGTGACATTTGAAATCTGTGACTTGTACAACTTACCAGCACCACCAGCTAAGCTGCAGCCTGGGATCAAAGGACCTCCTGCTGAAAACTCCCCCACTTTGCTCTTTGCAACATGTCAGAACTCTTCTTCTCTGACAAGAGGTTGCTTCAGTATATATTTCCTGAAAATAAACAGAATTTTGGTTTAGAAATATGTACTCATGTTCCTATTTTCAAAAATTTCTGGGCTCATTTTCCCGTATTTCCAAGTTTTAGGCCACTGATAAGCAACCTAATCTGCTGTAATGAGAGTATCGCTTGTTTTCCGCACGGTATCTGTCCAGCAGCTCTCTTGGGACACTTTAAACTAGCATGTAAGATTTTGATATTCCAGGCACGTAGTCTACCTTATTCTACTGCCTTGTCACAGACCTCAGTACACCAGCTTAATTGTTCATTTGTCTGGGCCTGTCAATTCCTCCATTTCCACACTCCCACCTCGGTATGAGCCTTCTGTTAGGTGGTGGGAAAACTCAGAGATTATCACATACCACAACATCATTTATTTACTCTATCAAACAGGAACTATTGATTGATTAAGCTTGTTCAGTAGCAAACCTGCAGCATAATTTTAGCAAGAAACAGCTTAGTTCTATGTAAGAATTGGACACTAGGAATTCAGATAAAAGATTTGAAACACTGTTGCTTTGCTATTACCTTTTCAAGTGAAAAAAATTAATGCTATAGCAACAAAAACTAGACTTCTAGAGAAAAGAAATGGGGAAATCATGAGAGAGAAAAATCTGAGATAAAGAGAAAACCACCTTATATTAAAGCTTAACAGTCCCTGGGGGTATCACGAAGGCTTTTGAATGGATGAAGCATTTGTAGTAATTACAATAAATTGAACAAATACTGTCAACTTCAGGTGTGCTGCAAAGTATCTTAAAAAAGGGACAAATAAATTTTCAATTTTTTTATTTTTATGAAACCAAGTTATTGTCTCAATTCAGTGGCTAGGATCTGCCTACCACAAAAGCTTTTTTAATGAGACTTTCAACACTTAAAATAAACACAATCTGATTTTTTTGTTTAAACACAGAGCAACCTATTCCCTTCTTCCTCGGTCAACTCAGATGAGCAGCTTTTGTAGATGAGCCACAGAGCATCAGAAAATAGATATCACTATTGAAACTACCTTCTTTAAAATCAAATCCAATGGAGTAGGTCAGGCAGAGTTCAAAGACTCATCATTCTTGGGCACAATCAAATTTCCCTCTAAGCTCCACTGTCCCTGCAGAGACCTTCAGACTCCCCTTCCCATTTTTTCTCTTTTGCCACATATTTTGGCAATTAATTAATGCTGAGGCATTAAACGTCTTCCAGCCCTTCCAGTAGAGGTCACTGAACAGCCCAGGGACACTCAGGCCTACAGGGGTCTATGGCTGTAGAGCTCCCAAATCCACAAAACAAAGATTTTGCAGAGTAAAGCCATAGGTTGGACCAGAGAAGGCAGTGATAAAGTTGGGACCCTCCTCCTTATGCCACACATAGAGCAGTTCTTGAGTTTAACTTGCCTGACTCCTTGCCTACCTTGCAGAAAAAATAGTCATAGCTGAAGGTGTCTCCTCACCTCAATGTACCTAACTGCTCCTTTGTTTGGTTTTGTTCTGGTCTGAAGAAGAACTGAATTAAGAATTATAAATCACGGCAAAAAAGGCATTTAGAAGCAGCACCTGCCAAATTCCTATTTCAAAAGCGCAAAGGATGCACCTTGAATTAAGGCCACAGGACCAGTCCTCAGGTGATAACTCAAAACAGCCTTCAGCTTCTTCATATTGATGAAATATGACAAACTTATGAATAAGTGGCACAGGACTAGTTAATTTTGCAGTTATGTTTTCTTCAGATGAGGAAGTGGCCCAAAGGTCAAAGCGTTATCTATCAGAGAAGCCATCAAGCTGGTGACAGCTTTACAAAACAAAATGCTGAAGTTTCTGTTAAAAACAGACTTCATCAAAGGAGAAGAAAAAGTAATGTCAAAAGTCTAATTATATGACTCTATTAAGAAAAATTTTTTAATCAATACATGGTATATAGTCCACATAATTTAATTTGAGAAAATTTTAACTAGATTATATCTTGGCAAGAAGACCTTATAGGTCACTTTAAACTCAATTTTTATCTGTCCAGATAATGAACTCTAGAAGGTTAAGAGATTAGCACTTTAGAGTATATTTTAGTGCAATCAAAGCTTTCCTGAGAAGAAGCTATTGTACTGAAATTGTCAAAATCTCATCTGGATTATCATATAGACAAGAAAAACCCCAAAAATTAATATCTGTCAGTTTCCTCTGGCAAGATAAAATAAGTCACAGACAAGGTGCTAAAGAAATGCAGACAGTTACTTCCATTAATGAAAAGCTGAAGGAATGCTAAAAAAAGTAACCAATTCCCCAATACACAACTATAAAGTAAAGATGATATAAATCTGTAAGATGTTATTTAAACTGTAATTAAATATCTTTTCCACAAGTAATTCTTGACTCTTTGGTCTTTTCAGTTATAAATGATTGCTACCTTCCTTCAGATTTCATTCTTTCCTGTGCTCATCACACCACGACCCAACTTTTACTCTGTGTTTTATGTTCAGCTCTTGGGGAGACTAGCACATGCAAATCCCAGCATTTCTGTTCCCTCTGGCTTGCACTTCCATGCACAGAAAGCAGGAGGGGGAAGAGAATTAAGAGGCAGCCTGACCTGCTGCCTTGCCAGAGGGGAGGCCCTCGTTATATCTCGGTCACTTTTGACAGACATGCGTCTCACACGCTCCTCTGGTAACCGCCAGCAGCTGAAATGCCATCAGGTCCCCAGGCAGTCTGTTCCCAGGCTTCTCCATCTTTCAGCCCTGGGAAGTTTGCTTCTTACTTCTAACCCAGAGAAACCCATTATGTTTTGACCTCTCCCCCAAGGATGAGGAGAATTGAGCATCTTCTCACTGCTGCAGTCTTTTACCTACCAACAGACCACCAAGGCCCCGGTTTCAGTAATCTGTGCTGAACTATTCACTCCTTCCAGCCCTTCCCAATGCTCTCCAGTCCCTGATCACCTCGTGGACACAGGAGAAGCTGATTTCCAGAGTGCTGCCCCACCTCTGAGACCCCATGCCCACGGCGGGGGCCAGGGGACACATACAGAAGCTGGGTTGCTGGCTCCAGTGGGTGCTTTGGGCGAGGAGCAGCTGCTGCAGCAGGACCACCAGTGCCTTGTTCTGGTTGGGGACAGGGTGTCCTAGCTCTGTGCTCCGCGTGAGCTGGGCAGTGCTGCAGCTCACGGCTCTGACCCCAGAGAAGACTGCTGTCTGTCACTGTGGCAAAATGCCATCGTTCAGCGGTGCTGCCCGTCAGTGATGCCTGAAGGCTGATGGGCACACCAGCTGCTGGGAACAGCCTTGCAGGGCTCCTCAGGAAGCCACAGCCCCACGACTTATGCTCAAGTCAGCAAGAACTGAGATCCAAGAGCCTTTTACAGAGATAAAATACCAGCTATGAACTGTCTGGCTTTATCTGGCATTTGAGAAAGGCAAGCTGCTCCAGAGCTGGCATGCTGTGTCGGAAATGCCTACAGGAGCCTGGGGTGAAGGTTGACTGTATTTCTGCAGGGACCCTGAGCGGAAACACCAAAAAGCACTAAAAAGAAGAAATGGTGGTATAATCCCTCTTATGGAAACCACTACAGCTGCATTTACTATGAATGCTGGATCAGGCTGAAATAAGGCTCCTTTGCTAGCACTAGCATACAAAGGCTTACCTATGTGTCAACTTTGGCCATCACCCTCATTACTGTTTCTGGAGGGTCTGTTTTCCTGCTGCCTGATACAGTTGCATGTGACTTCTTACATTTTCTATATGATGAATGGGTAACTGATTATCCAGAAGAAGGGTAATTAAAAATAACATGAGGCCAAACAGACAGAGATAAGCGAATATTAAAGCATCTGACCAGGCCAGGTACTTGAAGATATTGCTGAAAAGGTCTTTAAGTTAACAAAAAAACCAAAAAACCCACAAAACAAAACCAAAACAAGAACAACAAGAACAACAACAACAACAACAACAACAAACAGAAAAAAAAACACCCCACAAATTACCACCTTGACAGATTATTAAACATTTAAAGCTTCTGGCAATAAGACCTGCTAATAAAGAAACAGTGTAAACCAGAAGACAACAGCAGCAACAGTAATTATGCAGCAGAATGATTAAAAAGCATGCAGCTATAATGACTCTAATCTGTTTTATGAGAAGAAGTCGAAGATTCAGCATTCAAAAAAAAATCAATTAGGGAGCAAGGGAGATGGAAAAAAAATCTATTTAAACTGAATTCCTACAATCAAGTGATAAATCAGTCATGAGTAATTGTATGAATTGCTGCAGCTCCCCATGTTTTGATAACACTGGCTACTCCACCAGAGACTGAAGAACTACTCAGTTTTTCAGCATCCAAAGGGACCCTGCAGAGTAATCTGTGAGAAATAGTGCCCAACAAATTGTGCAGCTTGGCTGGAAGAATATCCAGCACAACCAAAATTAAGAAGCTTGCTTCATAGAACTTTTCTTATTTTCATAGCAACAGAGCTAATTTGAGTTCAGTGGCACCTAACGGGCTCCTTAACTCTTAACCACTTATAGATATTGTTTCATTTCCTCTTCCTATTCTTCCTTTACGTTTTTCCTCTCCTAGACAAGAGGTTTTCAGCTATCAGCTTCTCACAGTGACGCTAGTCAAGAGAAGGTTGTTCTTGGACATCAGCCATGTCCCCCCTCCTCTGTGGAAGCCACGGAGTTCAAGGGAAGAACAGGAGGAAGTTGTGTGGGAAAACCTGAGGTGATTCCCAGGCCCTCCCCTTTCAAGCCCCGGTCCTTACAATGGGACCTGTGTGCTTGAATGTGATGTTTCACGCACTCCCTCATGTTCATGGCTGGGCAAGATCCCAGCCCTCATCACCTCCTCTATCCCTAGCTGCTGAACTCAGACAGCTTCTGGCTGGGGGTCTTCCAGGGAAGCACTCACACACCTGGCTCTGAGAGGTCCCGGAGGCAAAAAGCCAGCTCTTCCCCAGCCATTTGTTCCCTCTCTTAAAAAGTGACGCTCACTGTTAGATAAGGGAAGAGTTTCAGGTCATGCACCCCCGGATCCAGTGCAGGGTGGTCACTGGCAGCACAAGCCCAGGCTCCCCCTGCCCTTGTCTTCACCAGCCTGCTCCCTTCCAGCCTCCTCGCACCACATCAGCCCTGCAACCCCGTAACTGCGCTGACGTTCACGGTCACCTACCACTCTGAAAAACTGCCCTCAGAAAGGATGTTGTTTTCACTGCACTCTCACCTGACCCCAGACCTACTGGCAGGGAACCTGCGGGAAGGAGAGACAAGGACTGGCATTGGCAACAACCTGGATTTGGTTCAGATTGAGTGTGCAAGGGAAAAATAAAGTTGTATTGAAAACTTTCTGCACCAGATTAAACAAGCTTGTGTTATTGCAAAGGTAAAAATATGTTAGTGTGTTCCCCTATTTGTCACTTCCTTGCTCATTCTAGTGAGATTATTTTACACATCAAAAATCATGGCCGTTCTAAAGCTTCTGTATTTATTCTTGAAGCTCTTTTCTCTACCCTCCCATGTGCAAAAAATTTTTTGCAACACAGAAAATAAAACCTGACACTCTCAGATATCCACCTTACAAATATCAGAGAAAAAAACCCCAACAGCTCCCACCCCACGAATATCTATATGTCTGTATGAAAGAGTTCTTTCACACAGGCTCTTCTTGGCATGGCAGTGTTGGAGGCTTGGTCTGATGCACATTGTTTACTACAACCCCCTTCAAGGTCTGTGTGTGCCAGGATGAGGTCCCTGCCCTTCCACCTCATTCAGAAGATGCAGAAATGCTTCTGAGAGCAGAGGATTGGATGGGACTAAACATGCCAGATGCAAGGACTAAGTATGAATGGTAGATAGCAGGAAAGTAGATCAAGCCACAGAAAAAACCTGTCTGTGTGCTGGATAAAATATAATCTCTCATTTGCTATTTTTCTGTGTAATTATGGAAAAGAAAAATTCCTATTTTTACATTTAAAATGCATGCATTAAGAGCTTTTAATATCATGATTGTGCGCCTCTACTTTCTATAAAGTATTATATCAATATATCAATTTATATCAAATATAAACCAAAGTCAATTTTCAGAAGAAGGTGGGAGATAAACTGCAGTGAGGACTTACCTGTGCCACAGCTGCTCTGCTTCTCAATATTTCCCTGGAAAAAACATGCATTGATCATTGTCACCATACCATCCCTCTTAATTTGCTCACTCTTCAAATTTCAGAGTGAGATGCAATTAATTAGTATGGGTTTACATGTGTTATGTTTTTAGACTTCGACATTATTGACAGCCACTTGACATTAATTATTTGTATTATTGACATCTGTTCGCCATTGAAAGCTCCCTGAAGAGCAGCTTAGGAACACGCCAGAGGTGGAGAAGAAGCATTGCCGAAGGCAGGTAGGGAGACACCGCTGTTACACAAGTGCAGACGGGGAAGGCAGGTGTTGCAGCACACTGAGCCCAGGGTGCTCAGCTGTTGCTAAAGGGTGCTTTAGCTATTGTTACTGGTTTCATCAGTGAGGTTCAAAATGGAAGAAAGGCAGCCTCAGTTCAAAATATTTAGGCACAGCGTGACCCTGCCTAGCTTTGGGATGTGACTGAGGCACAAGACAGTCAGAGATCTCCCCGTGCCACACAGACACGTGTGAAAAAGCAGTTTTGCCCACACCACCTTGTGCTCATGGGCAGGTGAATTGAAAGTTAAGCAAGTCTCTGAGGTTTCCAATAGAAAGAGAGGCATACACACAAAATTAGCAAATAAAGGAGTCAAGCAACAAGCAGAACATTAAACTTCAGAAACAGCATCAGAAAGGCGAAGGTCAAGCTGTTGGGGTGCTGAATAAAGCCCAGAAATCAGAGACATCAGGGAGCCAAGGTGGCAGGCAGCAGGTGGAGCAGCGAGGCCTCGGTGACAAAAATGGGGCAGGCACCGGTCTGAGGGCGCTGAAGATCCACACAGACCCCCAGTGATGCTGCCTGCCCAACAGCAGCCAAGGGGAGAGCAACTTCAACATAACCCGGGGGTTGGTGTAAGATCTGCAGCTGTCTGAGAGGGCATCTACCCAAAAACTAATAGCTCTGGGAGGAAATTACCCATGACGGAGCTTCCTTAGGTTGACCATCACCTGGATTACACAGTGAGCAAGGGACTACCAAGAGACTTCGAGAGCAGGAGTCAGCTTGAAAAGAAATAAAAAGGTACAATATTTGTGACTGTGGAGAGAGACATTGGTGCGAGAGAGTGGTAGCAGAGCAGCAGTGAAAATCCAGCTGGAAATTCTGAAAGTCGCAGGTGTTTGTCAATGTTTTCTTAGTGCCTAGTATTGTGGTTTACATTGTTGATATTGATCCTGAACATTTACTTCACCGATTATTCTTTAATTACTTTTCATTTTTTAAAAATGTAAATCAAACTACTTTAATCATGGTTTGGTTTAACTACGTAAATTGTACACCTTTTTTCCTGAGAGAGCAGGCAAAATAAACAACACACATTACATAGTGAGGAATTAAGGTATCTGAGAAACAAATTGCCCAGAGGAAATATTTCCTGCTCGCCGGTAGGTGTTGAAGTTGGGGTGAGCACCCACCCAATGCTCGCACGCTGCTGAGAGCTAGTGAGCCGAAGGGAGGTAGGATGGCCACGTGTTTTTCCCCTTTGCCTAGCCCAGGCAGTAGGCCAAAGAGAGGAATCAAACAAGAGAGGATTAAAACATTTCCAGAGGAAAGTTCCCCCCTTAATTGCATGAGCAATAAAAAGGAATTTAGCTTTTTCCTTTCCATGTGTTATATTGTGCGGTAGTTTTTAGGGAGGTGCAAAGAGAGGAAGCATAATACCAATATGGGATGCTGCTTCCCAGCCAACAGCACATCCCCAGAGGTCACCAGCCATCACTGCAGGTACCACTTCTCTCTGGGTCAGAGGAAGACACACCCATGTTTTTTGGTACTGATGGCTTCCTCTGTAAGTCTACAGCAGAAAACAGGAAGCAAGCACAACTCAAAGGGCTGTTTAATGATGAATTACCTTATTAATGATCACAAGAACAGATTTAAAATCTTGAAGTTTTAACAGCTGTCCTTAATTTATCAATTACACCCCAAGAAATGCAGCAGCCTTTGTCTCCTTCCCACCAGACAACTCTCACTTTGTTGGGGTTTTTTCTTATCACGGTTGGATTGCAGCTCCCTCCTCCTCATTTTGCTTTAAGCATATGATACAGCTCCCAGAGGTCTGCAGTTATCCTCTGTACCCCAAACCTGACCTCAAAAAGCTCCCTCTAAGATTAAAACGCATGTTTGTCTCTGGTGGCCTCGCTCCATTTTGCAGCGTGCTTCAATTGCCAGAGCAGCCAACTGGGGCAGTAAGTTAGAGAAAGGCATTGTTCCCATAGTAACTCATTTCCTCTACCCACTCATTAGATTAACACATTTCAGATCAAAGGTAGACAGGAAAATATCTCAGAAATGATAGTCCAAGGCATTGCTATAACTAAATATAAAACTATTATAAACTATATAATATTACTATTACTATAAACTAAATTCACCACGCTATCTCAAAAAGCACTGCTTAATATCGGAGTGCATCTATAGCTGCAACGCTCATTACACTGTCCTGCCTAAAAGTTACCAAAAGCATCTTGGATAGTTCATTTTGTTGCTAGCTCGCAGACTATTGCATAAATACCAAAACAAATAGGAACTCCCCACTATCAGATCAGAGCTGCAACAAAGCAGAGACTCTGACCGTCTCTGTGATCAGCGCTTTCAGTGCACCCAACATTCGGGCAACATCTGCAACTTTCCTGCAGAAAAGGTCTGATTCACACTCCCAGTAGCAGCAAATCTCTTACCAGTTTTGTCTTCCCCAAATTCAATTTTGTTACATTTTTAGTACTCCAGCATGAGTTGACTTAATTGAGGTTCAAGCCCGAGGAACAAATTCATGAGCTAACACCATGTGTCCAGACAATACGGAAAGCCTGTGGGCTGCTCCTGCTCCATCATCAGGCAGAAACGGTCGTGCACAGGGAAGCGCAAGAGAAACCCTGAAAACTGCACAAACCCTTTGCCGCTGAAGGTTTCCAATAACACCCTCTGGTAAAATATGCAGGACATGGGGGCAAGGGATGAGAAACCTTTCTCGGCTTTTGTCGCACTTCCCCTGGAGCTTTAGGTAAGTGTTTCATTTTTCTCAGGTGCAACTCCCCAGATGGAAAATGAGCCATTTCTTTTGATTCCCCTTCTCGCCATTCATCTCTCCAAACTGATTTTATGGTTCTCAGAGGGCCTTGCCACATATATATGTATATATGCAGTGAGTATGTGTGCTCTAGATGTATACTGCTTGTGAAAACTGCAGTTGGTATAATGGGTCCTGAACATGCCTCTAAATGCTACTGTAATGCAAGCAGTAACAGCAAGCTTGCTAAACACCCTACTCCCAACCCTTTGCCAAGATGCGAGTAAAGCCTATTTACACCTAACAACATAATTCAGAGACTGTCTTTTGCTGGCATTTTCATGCCAGTGTCCTCTGTCTGTTTGTATCTGAGAAACAGGATTTTCCCTAGTGGCAGCCTGCAATTTTACCGGTCCGTTAGAATCACCAGGAATTGAACTTTGTTCTTTTCGGTTTTTTCTCTACACCTCTCCTTGCCAGAAATCTCATTTGTCAGCCGTGCAGCCTTGGTACGCTGGCTCGCCCCACCAACATCTCACCTATCTTTTCCTCAGTACAGCTCCTCACAAAAGTGCAATTTGCAGGTGGCAAAAAATAATTCTCATCTCAGAAAATGGCCCTAGAGTTCCAGCAAAAATTCATACAAAAGGTGTGATGTATATTAAGAACTTAGGCGAGCCGATGCTGTTCAGAGTTTCTGATGGCAAAGACAGTGTAACCCTTTCTCAAGTGACATGGGGGAAAATGTTATGTGCGTCCCAATTAAGTTCTCTCTCATCAGATATTGCAACACCCTCTTCTAATAGCTTCATAGTATTGGCTCATTTTATTTTTTCCTTCATTTTCATCTTCTTTTGTCTCATTGGCTCTCTGACTGTCCTGCCCCTTACCTGTTTTACTCCTGCAAAGAAAGGTATTATTGGATTCATGCAAAATAACTCACATTGACTCTACAGTGCCAGATGGTACATGACTGGGTCTTTGCTTTTGTACTGGAGACTCTCTGCTGTTTTCTGTTACCTGGGGAGACAGAAATTTGGTCCTAGTTCCCAAGTAAACTGCAGATGAAGGAGACTTTGCCTGCTTTGTTGTGCTATAACCTTAGGCTAGAGCTTTAAAATATATATTATTTTGGTCATTAAAAAACTGTAGCCTTTTTCCTGTGATTTTGTTCTCTATACTTTGTGCCTCATTAGAAACATGAGAGGAATACAGGCACTCCAACATGATGGAAATACCAGCCAGCAGCCAGTACATTTTGAGTGTTAAAATGCACACAGTAAAATGGTAACTGGATGTAAAGAACAGTTTTTCTCTTAGCTTCTATTATTTTCTGCATTTTAAGTATAGCAGTCAGAACAAAATCACAGATTCTTAAATCAGCAAAAGGAAGCTGAAAGGTAAAGCTGGCCATGAATTTCATAAATTACTGCTACTTAATAGCTGTAGACCACTGTGGTTCTTCACAAGAAAGTATGTCAGCCGTGTCACTACCCAGGGAATAATCATTCTCCGAGACTCATCTGCTTGCTTCTTTTTATTGGCAGAGGATAACTGGTTAAGCTGCCCTGTTTCTACCAGAAAAAGTTAAATCCCCGGCTCTCCAAAGGCAGGCAGGCAGCCCCTGGTCTATGTGGCCACACTGGGAGCAAAGGGGCATTTCCAGCCCTGAACTAAATGCTGTTCACTCGGGAAACAGGGCAGAGCAGAAGGGGGGGGAGGGCATACCTTTGATCATCAGATACCAAGGTAACATCGACTGGTTTTCCTCTCTCTCAACTCCAATATATTGCTTTCCTCATTTTAAGCATCCAAAAGCAAGAGAAGAAAGATGACTGTTTTCCCCAGAAGAGAAGTCTGCACGCACTTGCACTTGTGTGAACTGCTTCTCTTACCTCTTTTCATGAAAGGAGATGGCCAGCAATTAGAAGGCAGGGAGCACTTTGGGAATAATTTTGCGATTCTCTGTTTTGGCATTTCAGAAGCTTCTGCTCAGTTAAATTCCCACAAACAGCAGATGAGCGTCCTTTCAAGTCTACCTCTGGACCAGACTCAGTGTCATTCATGCCTGTGAATTCGTGGTGCTTTCTATTTTGCAGGTAGAATGTAAGCTACTACACAGACTTTCAAGGTTAAAAGAGCTCTTCTGGGACCCTGAGATTTTATGACAGAAGGCTAAACTCCTCTGCTACATGGCATGTTACAGGCTGAGGAGGATGACCTTCCCTGGTGTTTCTGGGGTGGTCATTTTTCAACCTTACTCATGATTTTGGTGGGGCGAGCTGGCACACCAGCCCTATAAGAGCTCCATCTTTCACACAACTCTGTATCGTTGCAAACACAGACAAAACTCCACAGCCCCCTTCTCCTTTTAAATCTCTCTTGCTCCTTGCCAGCCCCATCTCCTGCAGCATAAACATCTTTCTATCCTGCGAGCCAAGTGATTTTACAGCTGGCAGGAGCAGTGCTTCAGGTGGGAATGGTGCTGCACTGAGCAGGCTGCACTGCAGCCATGGTGCATACACATGTGTTTGCGAAAAGCTGACTTCGGTGTCTAACTTGTATCACCACTTTGCGCTTACTAGAGCTTTACTTCAAAGTGTTCTCAGTCCTATATCACAAGCTACTCATTTGTATCCTACATTTAACTACAAATAGCTCCTAAGCAATAACGAGCATATGGGGTCTTTTTGGATGCAATTTTCCTTTTTTTAAGTAGACATTACCCCAGCTGCTCCCAATAGTTAAACCTGTCTCTGATTAAAATGTCATGCTCTGGTACATGATGTTCATGTTCACGTCCTGGGATCCATCCACAAAACCAATCAATACACCGTGCAGAGCACAGATTACAAGAGGTGCCACCCAGCCACCTTTGTGCATGCAGTTGCTTTCTCTCTCACTGGCAGCTTTCCCAGGAGCGCTGCAGACAGCAGACACAGCACAACAGAGAGCATAAGTAGCTTATTGGCAGAGGTGCATACTGTCACACAAATTGCAGACAGCTGCCCTAACACATCCTGACAAGGAAGCTCTGATTGGGCTTGACATCTACACGATATACAACTCTCCAACTTGCACACAGGTCCTAGGGGAGTCCATGGGAGACCTGTTCCCCCGGAGAGACACGGGTTAACATGCCAGGAGTTAGCCAGCACTGCTGCTCCCTTGTTAATATAAACAGCAGCAACTTGCCTTAAAGAGGAAAGCACAAAGTGACCTTCACTGCCTGGCAGTCAGCAGTCTTAAATCCAGCAACAAGCACAACACAGTGCCTTACACGTCTCAGAATATTTTTTAAAAAGAGCCAGAACATAATAACTACCTCCCCCACGATATCTCAATTCAGCCTGAGACTTTGGCTGCTGCATTTCCCTCACTAAACCTTCTTCAGCAATTGCTCCAGCTGCTTGATGCCTGAGGGCTGCGTCAACCGCACAGCAAGGGGCCCGGAGGCACACAGGTATGAAATAACACCGCATGATAGGGCACACAGCAGCGCCCCTTCAACATTCGCGTGTCCGCTACCCAGCCGAATGCATTTGGTTCCCTGAGGTTGCTAAGTGCTACTTAGCCAAAGGGCTCAGCAAACCGTTACTCCTGTAAGAGAGCAGCCAAGTCCAACACAAGGCAGATAACCCTGCGGATCAAGCAGAAAGGTGCTGGCGGCTTCAGCGAGGCACGGACTGTAGCAGAGCAGGTGGCACTTGTAGGAGTAAATGCCTGGCTGACCGAGCCTGCCAGCCTGTTGAGCTGCTCACCAAGCATCTTTGCAAAGGAGTGAAGCAATCCTGGAAGAATACACTCCCAGTGAACTTTCAGACTTTCCTGAAATCAAAAGGCTTTATAAAGTAAGTGCTTGAATTTTAGTTACCTACTTATTAAAAGCAGTTTGAGCAGGGGTGAGTGGTTTCAGCATCCAAAGGTGTTCTGGACCTTGGTGGGTGCTTTCCTCCCCTCTTCTGGCAGCCAGCATTTCCTCTGTAAAGGTTGCCTCTCACGTATCAGCTGGTTTTCATCTTTGACTCCTAGCACTCATGATGTAAGAAAACACATTCACAGGTTTTGACATTTCTTCTCCAAACAGCCAACTGCTGACCCATCCTTGCTCCTCCATGATCTTTTTGGATGAGACTGGGCTTCTCAGAATGACACAAATCAGCTTTATCAGCTGATATCAGCTTTCTCCTCAAGCAATAGATTAAGGTTTTGGTTTTTTTTAAAGCAGTGCAATCAACACGTGACAGTGCCAGATATTGTAATAATATTGTGATAATTCTCCAAACTGCTATCCCATCTTGGAGACTGTTTCTGAGTTGGCTGGTGACAAGTGGCCATATCTCCTCAGGGGAGCCTGACCTCTGCCCACCACAGAAAAATGCAGCATCCCCACCCTGTGACCCAGCTGACAGAACAGCTTCCTGTGGTGAGCTACCGTAATCCTGAGTGCATGTGTTACCAGCTGTCAATCTGAATTTGAGAAGCACATTTTGCATTCACCTTCCACCCAGTATCATGAAAACCCGGAAGTCTGATACAGATTAGAAGTACCACCAGCACAAGCCATCAGCTGGATAGCATTTTTATTCCAAGTTACCCAACACAGAGCACCCTAGAAAAGTCTCTGGTTTAGATCTAAATACTTGTACAGAAAAGCATTTCAGCAAAGCACCTGACTGGGGTTTTGTTTAGTTGAATTTTGTTTTTTGGATGAATGAAGGGAAAAGGAGATAGACAGGCACGTGTAAAAAGAGCATTCGGAAGCTGTCAGCTTCCCTGCAGTACCATTCATGTGGTTCTGAGACACAAGGTAAAATCTTACACTGAAGAGTAATACAGCAAACCAAGATCTGCTGTACAAAGTAATCTATTTTTGCTCTTCTGCTGCTTCTCAAGTGACAGTCATTTAATAAAGAAAATCTCTGGGAGCTCTGTGAACAAGTGCACTAATCGTACATTATGTTGCATTTTATTTCCAGTCCCCTCACATCCGTGCTATTGTTCTCAAGGCTTCTCATCACAATGGGACCGACCATCTTCAGGTATGTGCTAATACATTATCATTGGATCCTTGCTAAATAAATCATGCATAGGAAGGCAGCTTTTAAGTCAGATTCTATGTTAACAGTCATTCAACTTCAGAACAGGAAATTCCATTACCTAAAACATATTTCAAGGTAAAGCTCAGGTTGAAAAAATATAAATTATTTTGATGGTCACTTGGCTAGGTCTGCAGTACATTTTAAAATAAAAGGCAGGGGACCTCTCAATCTTCACAGTCTTGTTTATCAATCACCAGAAAGAATAAATATGTGATCCAAAAAGCACTTATTCACCCTTAACCCCCTAACCCTGTAGTTTACCATAATTAAACTTTTGTAAAGCATCCTGAAGAAACCACCCAGGGAATCTGGGATACATATTTTGAAAGAAGGACCTCCCTGTAGCCATTTTAAGTGTTTTAAAGCTCCATTTTCAATTGAGTACATTTAAATGGGATTTTACCAGGCTGAAAGGGTAAATTTAAATTGGCTACTGAAGACTTACTTCCTTAGACCAGTTTCATGACTCCTCTATACATGTACAGTATACATATGCAAGTTGTGGCAATGGAGATTTCAGGAGAGCATCTAAAATGTTGCACGAGATTGAATTTTTGGTCAGGTGGGTTAGACTTCTGAAGTTCTCCACTACACTATGAACAATCCAGACAAACCATATTGGAGAACCAGATCATTCTTCTTTTTTCTTTTCCTCCAAAATGTGCAAATACAAACACCAAACATCCTCCTGCCCCCTAAACAAAAGACAACAGGAACAAAAACCCCAACTGCCTTTGCCCCTGTGGAAATGGAGAAGAGCCCAGTTATGTTCCACATGGAAAGCTGCCTCTCGACTGCGTGGCTGGGTGGCTGTGCATCTCCATTGCACATCTGGCTCTGCCCCGACCTTCTGGGTGGTCTGGGACGCACACCCCTCACTCAAGTTTTCAAAACAATGTAGGAGTCGATGCCCTTACTAGAGAAGCAATCAGTTCTCAAAGAATCTCTGTTCCAGCATGCGTAAAACAAGAGTTCACATTGCTGCTGGGCTGATAAGCCTTTCCAGGCTAAACTCTTTAAAGAGCCCGAGGTACCTGCTGCAATAAAGGCTGCTATATAACATAAGACAGAAAAAGCCCTGCTCTGCCTTGAACTGCCTTTTCAGGGCCAACATGCTGCATTCGAGAAGCCCAGCTGCCACCTAGCACTGCTCAAGCATAGTGCTAAGCCTGTACTTTTGCCTGCGCCTGGACTTGCCTTCTGCTAGGGAATATGGGGAAAGTTGCAATCTCAGGCTGACGCCGAAAGGTTATGGAGTTGTCATTGCTCCAAATCAACTCTTGCCCCATCTGCTTCCTTAGCATCTGTTCGTGTAGCGGTTCCTGACTCCCCCCAGCGAAGGAAATTGATCTGCTGCATGCTGTCGGTACTGAAAGGATAGGAAAGGAGGAAGCAAAATTGGCACTCTACCAAGCTTGTAAGCATTGTGCAGGCCCTGTTGAACAAATCTATTCTGCACAGGGCACAAATCACTGGCAATGATGAAATTTTTGCCTGCCTCTGAGATCTGGAAGTGCCAAGCATGATTCTCACTTCTCTGGTTCCTGGACAGGGTAGCAATGATACGTGACTAAGTTGGGAGGAACAGTCATCTACTGTCATTTGAGAATAGTTATATGTGGCTTACTGAAGAGCTTGAGACATTCTGATAAGGTTTAATATCCTAACTACCTTAACAAATGCCATAAGTATGTCTGCAGGGAAAAAGAGCAGAACCACAGGGATGTACATGAACAGCAATAAAGGGCAGGGTGGGAAATGTAGGAAAAAGCAACTGATTTATTAGGAATGGAAATTAAGGAAATGGGGGAGAATTTGAAATATAAAATTAAACAATGCGATTGTCATCAGGAGCCAGATTATGTTTTTCAAAAGTAGGTGAACTTACAAATGCAGACATGGATTAATAGTGTCAAGATTGCACAATGAGAATGACAAAACAACACAGAACAAAACCTTGGTCCTGCACATCCATTTTGCTCACCAAATACAATGTCCTAACATTTGCTAGGAAACTCTGGTGAGTGGGATCCTAGCAATGCCCTTGTAAAACCAGGGCATCAACTGAGTTATTCAGAGAAATAAGCAGCAGACAGAGTTCAAACATCTGAACAAACCCCTCTTTCTTACAAGTCTGCTGAAGATCTAGACCTGTAATTCCCTGAATTGTCATTAAATAATTTAGTCTTCCCTTTCAATCCTGAACCAGGAGTCCAGGCACAGCATTTAATTAGTGTCTCAATTATCATTTAAATGTTTGCTCATCAAGTTCAATAAAGATCAAGCGGCTGAATTTTGAGACAAGTGGCTGTGTCATCAGTGATCTCCCAAGGGGTGACTTATTTGAAGGTTAGCAATTCAAGCAGAGGGTTCTGGAAAAGCAGTTAATCAGTATAAATACTTTTGGCTGTAGACGCTGCCCCTGTGAGCAAGTGCCCAATTCATTTGATCTTAATGGACTAGGATGTATTTCACGCGTCACAGCAACAGACTGGCCCTAAGCTGCAGTCACCAGCTTCAGAGAGGTCGTACCCCTCTAAAAATATTTTCTGTCAAGCAAGTCACAAATGTACTGTAGAAAACTAGCAAGTGATCCACTAAAATAACCTAACTACACCAGCTGCTGAAATAAAGAGGTAGGCAGGTGTGCAGTTGCAATTTCAAACAAGTGTTCTAGTGGCTAGAAATCTGCTTTTCAAAAGAAACAGTCTTAGATTTGCCTGATCTCCTTTCAACCATCAGTCATCAGCCTATTTCATGAAACATTCGTTTCTGATCACTGGAAGGGAAGGAGACAAGACAGCAATGAAAAATCCCCAAACTTATCACACCTTTTTAAACAAAGCTGCATCATCTTTTCTTCTATCTCTAGGCTGCCTACAAAGTCTGCGACTTGCAGAAATGTAAGAATTCCCCTTCAGCTTCGGCATTTGCAGGTGCTTTGGAGATGAAGAGAGCAAAGTTCAGATCTTGGATGTCACAAGCAAGATATGTAAGGAATTCTTCCCACAAAGCAGACACATTATTTGCAAACCAAGTGAGTGCTGGAAGAACACTGCCAAGATATTCCAAAAGGTTGCCTAGAACTGAAATCTATAACCCTTATCTGTTCTCTACAGCCTCCAACAGAGACCTGTGTAATAGTGACACCTTGATGGGCAAACATAGGTAAGCATTCCAGAACATTTTTCCATGTGAGGAGAGGAAGAGAAGACCAAAACCTTCAGTCAGTCCAGAAGATTGAATTGTTGGAGGCAAAGGCAGGACATGGCACAGCGCCAGCAATGACAGAAAGCCAAGTAGACCAAATACACCCACCTGATCCCAACGCAGGATACACACCATGCTGCAGAAGAAATCAATAACCCCAACGCTCACTGTCAGGACATCCTAGCAGAAAATACCTTCATAGCCCTAGTGTCTCAGTCTGATGCAGAATCTCTGAGCAGACATACAACTGCAGAACTGAAGGGAAGGGATGCTCTGCCATTTGAAGCCGCTCTCTTTCTCTACATCATCCCATCTCCAGCCACAGCCAATGCGTAGTGTTTCAGAGGAAGATCTACACTGGGGAATTAGCTCCTGAAGGTAAGCATTTGAAACCCTGAGGCTGGGAGACCTGACCCATACCTTAACGAAGTGATGCAATAGGTAAAAGCATACCAAAGGGCAATACATAAAAGCCTGCTTCACTTGGAGCCATGAAGTAAAGGGACCTTCAGCCACTGGATTTTTCTGCAGTCTGACATCAGACCTCTTACCATTTTCCAATGATGGCACTGAATGACTTGTCAAGTCTCATTGGGAAGCTTTTCATGCTATCCTAAATTATCTAGAGCACTGTTGAGCTATCCAGTACAACTGAAACACTGAACTGCAGGCTGGATAGATACCTGGGCAAAAAGTCTTCATGTGTTTTAGAAGGTGGAACCATCTTCCTTAGTGTTTCTCTTTTTCTCTCTTTTTTTTTTTTATAAATCCTGCTGGCCTCTAGTTGCCACAGGCGTTCCCTGAGAGCTCCAGCTAGGACAGGACTCCCCAAGCTCCCTCTATCTTCTTCTAGCCTACTGCTTTCCAAGGCAGAGTAGCAGCTGGTAAGCAGACCCTTGCTCTCTGTACATATCACCTTGCTTTTGGCTACATCAAGAGGCACATTACCAAAACAGTCATACAAGTAATAATAGTCTTTAATGTTTGCTACTCAGTCTGTCATTTGCAAGTTATATATTGCCTCAGACTTCAAATCACTGGCAAAATGTCAGAAATATTCAGCAGTGTTGAATCAGGAAAATATCCATGGCTACGAACTCACAAATGTCCTCCTGTTGACAAGTATGTTGAGGTATGCCAGTAAACAGAGCAGTTCTGAATTTATCCGTTTTCTGGTAACACCTTACATGATCTAAGTAGTTTATTTTTGTTTTGGAGTTTTTGTTCAAAGACAAAAATCAGATGTTATATGGCAGAGAAACTCAAGCAAACTGCATCAGTTCAATTTCTTTTGTTCATCAGGTATGCAATCCTACAAAGCAACAAAATTAATTTTACCAAGGCAATCAATGCATGCAGATTTGCTATGATAGTTTTAATCCAAGCCTTTGTGGACAGAGTTCTAAATTAACTATTTCATTAAATTGTTCAGCTGCCAAACTAGCCAATCTACAGTTCCCACTCACCATTTCAATTATTCTTACAAGCTTTACCTGCTACAGGCAGAGATTTGTTTAGCTGTCTGCAACCAATTAAATTTATTGCAAGCTTCCATCATAGGCTTTTTCGTCCAGCTTTTGCCAATTACAAAAGAGGCTTAAAAAAATCAGCAAACTCAAGAATAACATCGCTAATATTATGCTCTGTGCTAATGAAATTGAACTAAAACAGCTTGGCATCAACTGTAATGATAATATGAAATAGGGCTACACAAATAATTGATTTCTCAGCTTGGTTGCTAACTTAAGAAAAAAAGATTTTTTTGCCCCCTAAATATATTTATTGTTTTGTCTTAAAAAAAGACAAACAAGTCAGTCTTGTTTGCATGGAAATAATCTGCTGGTTCCACGTTGATGATTTTAACCTATACAATGCAATTAAAATGCCATGAGCATTATTCACCAAAGGAAGGAAAGAGAAGAGACTGATGCCTGATGCCCTTTCTCCCCTCTCCAGTCAGGTTTTAGAGGACTCAGCAGGAAACATGGGAGTCCTTTTGCTACACACTGAAGAGGTTATGAATTGAGGTCTCCCCTTGACAAGGGAGCCGTAGCTAGAGTTGTCACTCAGTCCCCGCAGATGATTACAGCACCCTGATTCATCAGCACTGCCTTCTCTATCCTCAAGGCTCTGAGCTGGTAAAGGACTGTTTTGCTACCCCGGCGCTTTGTTGCATTTTCTGCTCTCATTTCTAGGACACTCAGTAAGGGATCAATAACCCCTGAACTGGATGAAGGACTGCAAGGTGACAGGCTATGGCACATCTCCAGCTCAGGCAATTACTACCAGCTGGCATAAGTGTGTACGGGGGAGGAGAGGAAGCTTTTCCAAGGTGAAAAGCAGCACACCAAGGCTTTACACGACTTCTCACAGAACAGCCTGGATCTCTAACTGTGTGTGTGTGTGT